>UXGD01004648.1:0-16494 GCA_900474315.1 Torymus auratus | reverse complement strand
AAAGTGAATTCTACTTTTTTTTAAAGTAGTTTCTACTTTTTCCGTATCTAGTTAATTTAACTTGTACAAAACAGCAAAATTTATTTTTTATTTTTTTCCGTGTAGTGTTTGTTTGCCTACATGTGTGGAAAATGAAATTTCAAGACAGTATATGGGGTCAAGGTAGAGGGAATTTCATTTTTGCTCGGACTTTGTACCTTTATTTAGTATAGAGAAATTTTTGTTTGTATAGAAATCGATATCTTTTCTAAAATTGTCATATAGTTTCTGTATTCTGTTTTCATGTGTATATGAGATAAATTTAAGTTATAGCAGTATAATCTACTGTACATCTAAGACAGAGGAAACGTCTTTGGTCATTGTGTGTGTAAAATGAAATTTGAGAAACGTCCAATTTGCAAGGTCGTCAGAGAATCTTTTTTCTTTTTTAATCGACCTCGATCATCTTTTCTCAAATTTTCATAGTTTCTGTATACGGTTTCGTGTACATAATATAAGTTTAAATAACCATACATTTTCGAAAGTCTTTCCTACGCTTCTCGTATATCTCAACCAGAGAAAACTTGTATTTCAATCAGACTTGATCGGGATTTTCTAAAATTTCTCTAGCTTCTATTTGGTACCATGGTATAAAGTTGAGTATACATATATATATACCAGTACAATTTTCGGCATTGGTCTATATCCTACACATATAGGAGAAATATCATTTTCAAGCCAATCCTCTCATCTATTCTCGAACCCTCATCTAATTTCAATTTGATCCCGTCCCCACGAAGTAAATTTCGGTAACAGTATACACACACACATCTAATCCCAATCTGTCCTCAGGACTTTTTCAAAAAATCTTCCTTACGGTATCCCCAATCAGCAGCAACCGTGGGACTCTAACTCCACGACCATCGAAAAATCCCACCGGGAAAACCTCCTCAGCACATTCCACACACTAGCCACTTTATCCACACCCTCCCCCTTTGAAAACACCATTTTATCACGCCACTCAAACTCGTTTCCAATCTCGCGCAAAAACTACTCTCCGCCGCAACTCCCAGCGCGTAGCTCCTCAAAAAAAAAAGACAACAACCTCCTCCTTGGCTATAATAAACCAAGCCACCGCTACCGTTCACTTGACACTGCCAGTTATCATCGGCTATCAGATAAAGCGATTATACACAGCGGAGAACCTGCCTCTCTCACTTATCGATACCTTACGCTCGCCTAGGGAATATATTTTCCATTTGTCACGGGTATAAAGAAGAAGGGCGCGCGCTTTGCATTTTAAAAGCCGATGCGCGCGGCGTTAATCTTTGCGCGCCACATCCGCTAATAAAGCGTAGCTTTTTCGGCCGGGGCACAGCCCCCTTCCGCTCGCGCTTGCAAAAAAAAAAACAAACTCGTTGCATTAGCCATTCCGTTTGCTACTGCCGCCGGCTGCAAGAGACCGGCATACATTTCAATGAATTACGCCTCTAGCAGCAGCCTCCGTTCCTTTTTTCTGCATACAGACGTATGCATTCGTTGTCCATTCCGATTCGTACATATATACCTTGCGTCTCGATTTCACTGCGCCTCTCGTATAATATATAACGTTAATCATCTTTACGGCGACCACGAGGGCTAATAAAGTATATATAGACGAGCCGATAGCTTTAGGTAAATTAGACACGTTTTTATGGCTATGCACTCTTATATTCTCTATTGTAGCTTTCGAATATATATAAGCTACATATAATAATCATTTCGGACGCGCGACTTCCTCTCTCCCTCAGGTTAATTGAACGAGGCGAATGAAAAAAGAGAAGAGAGAAGCGAAGAGCGCATCATACGGTTAATTGGCGTACCTCTAAGGCCGCGCAAATTTGAAAAAGGGGGACGACCAAAGAGGCATACTCTGATTTGAGAGATTTTATCTGCCCGTAAACGACTCGTCGCTGACCTCGTTCCAACGACGCGCAGGGGCTTGCTGCTACATATCCGCCAATAAAATGTCTAACATATATATATGTATATTTTATTTTGTTACACTTAGTTGATTTAATGCGCATTAACTGCTCTAGAATTCCCGATGTCGTCGTTTTGGTTTATAAGCGGCCGGAGCTCGTATAACGTTTGATACAAACAGCAAAGTGGACGCTGATTTATCTAACGACATTATTATGCGTTATACATTAATTTATATCGCGGCGGCGGCGGCTGTAATCTATATTATACGCGTCTTCATTGTTTTAATCGTATATGTGTGTGTGTACATATATATAGCGCAGATATGACGTATACCTTTTTCTCACGCGCTGCTATGGGGGCATTTCTTCTTTATTTTTTTCACAAGTTTTTAATTGCAATTAGAGCCAACGCGCGTGTGTGTGGAATCAGGAACAACGCGGTCGTTTAATTAGTCCAATAACACCATATCGCCGTTGCCGAGGAATTGCACAATGAGATTATTACGGGCATGTATTATATACACGCCTACTTTGAACTATATCGAGAAAAGAAAAAGAAGAAGGTTAATTCGCAATCGATTCCTCTATCGTACCGGTTGTTGAGTAACGTCACATACACGCATAACATATAACGAAGCGCGTGCAGACGTAGCACTAATGTTAGTAATCGGCATTAAAATTAACGAGACACTATATACACGATATCTCGTCATATCAAAGCCAAAGTCGAACCCCTCGCATACACCAGAGTGTATATATAATATGCACTGCTGCTGCTGCTCCTCTACACAGTTATATATACATAGAGGAAAGTATATACCCTCGCAGCTCCCGCTCATTTAGTAAAAATAAACGCTCTGCCCTGGCAACGAGGTATTCTAATGAGACCGGGAGCGAGCGAGCGCGAAAATAATAAGGAAACAGAGGTAGCAGCTTGCCGCTCTGCTGTCGTAAAGATGAAAAGCCAGAGTCGCGAAAAAAAAAGAGCGAGTTTGGAATTCTGCGCATGCTGCGCGCTGCCAGAGTGGTTAGAGAGAGGAGAGAGAGCAAGTTTGCCAAATGACACGTGCGGTCGGTTCTAGCAAGAGAGAGAGAGTCACGTGCGGTCCGTTATCGCGCGGCGAGAATCTTTCTCTGCTCGAATTTCCCGCGCGCGAGAGCGGCGAGTGTATATATGCAGGGAGAAAAATGCCGGGTTACCGTTAAGGAAGCTCCGGGGCGCACTGACAGCCACACCTACGATTCCCTCGATACTAGTCTCTTTACGTGTATTCGTGTGTGTGTGTGTAAGAGAGTAAGGAAATGGTAGCGGATGGGGGTCGGAGGCAATTAATTCCCCTGATTTCCGCTGCTCTGTCGTTGTTGTCTTTGGCTGATGGTCAAGGATCGTCGTATCGCGTTGTTTTTTGTTTCGGTCGGTCGCTGTGTTTATTGGTTGTCGAAAGAGAGGCAAATATAACGCGGATATGAGGGGAGTAGTTTTCCGATGCGAAGTGGGTGCGTGGTGGTTTGATATTTAGGTGGAAAATAGAGTGGCTCGTGCGTTTCCTTCAGTTGAGTACGCGGTATATATATAAACTCGAGGAGATAATCGTGTATTTATAGGATGATCGGGTTATATAGAAGATGAGTGGATTTCGGGTTATAGATTCAAAGATTATTTATTTGAGTATATGATTGAAATTCCATCTCTGAATTTTTAATTGTATCTCAAGTATATAATCGGTTTAGAAGACGAGTATACTGCTTTGATGCGGTATGAGCATGTTATATTATTTAATTAGCGATTAAACCTTCTTGAAATTCTCTACGAGTTAATAATAATACGCGCGCACAATAACTCCCCGCGTGCGCGCTTTTATACTTAACTAAAAGGATAATTAAATTCACTTTGATATGCGCCTTTCCCCGTATACATTCTCTCTTCATTTGCTTCTTATATTCTTCACTCATAATAATTCACATTTATGATTTAATTCTATACGTGTATATATAGAGAATCCCCGCGATATACCCCCAGCTGATTTATACGCGGATAGATAGAAAGAAAGAAAGTGTGAGAAACGTGCAGAAAGACGACGACGACGACGGGCGTTTTTGCAGAAAGTGCAAGTACGCACATACACATACGTGTACATGTATACACGCGCGCGGTGTAGAGTTGCGCGATCGCGATAGCCTACCCATTTGTTTCCGCGGACATGCGCCTCCGAGAGAGAGAGAAGAAGAAGAAGCAGCTTTTTTTATTATACACCTACCATGGAGAATCATATCCTCGACTTCACGCCTCTCTCTCCTGCTTTTTCCTTTTTCTCACAATGGACGATAAATTTTCATTTGCGCATATATATACGCCGCGTTAATTTTATCTCTCTTTCTATACGCTTCTCTCTGTCGTACACAGCTGCACGTATAAAGAAGAAGAAGAAGAGAGGAAAAAGAAGAAGGGCTAATGGAATAATGAAAAGGCAGGTTCCTCCGATCGTGTTCGCACGTCATATCCTTAGGTATATAAAAGATTCTCAACTCGCGAGACAGAGGAAGATCGGCATATACCTACAAGAGAATAAAAAAAAACGGGGCTATATACTTTGTACGTTATACACGCTCGGAGAGGCTAACATTTTCCAATTAATGCGGCAGCAGCCGCTGCGTACTCGTTAATTCCTCGCGTCTATAATACTTCCGCGATCGCTCAGCGGCTGGTATATTTTTCTCCTCGTGCTGTGTCGGATATCTAATTGCACGCACGGTTCTCTCGCATCATCAATCTCTCCCTCTCTCTACATATATATTACACTCTCTAATGAATCATCACGGACGTAGGAATCAATCCGACTTTTACTACTGAAAAAATTCTAAAAATACGCAGACCGCGCGGCATACAGATGACATTTTTATACGCGAAAAAAAAAATGGTTAATCTCCAGAGGAAATCGGAACGAGAAAGTGGCACGCGACGCGAAAAAAAAGGAGTCGCAGTATGTATGATGTAACGCGCTCGCGCCCGCGCAACGGTGTTTGCATGCGAGCGAGTCGAGTCTGTATATATATATATGTTCGAACGGTACCTCGGTCGTAAACGCTCGGTCTGGTGTCGTCCTGGCCGCGTGGGCGCCCGCAATCTCTCTCTCGCTCTAATTCGAAAAATACCTTTTATTTCTATGCGTCCGGATATACATATGCGTAAAAATAAACGCGAACCGTTTCTCACCTCGTATCTATCGATGAAAAAAGAAAAAAGAAAAACTCGTTCCATACCTGTATATATATACATTTTAATTGCACGTGAATTAACGTTTCGAAGTGCATCGCAGGAGACGAGAAAATTGCGGGATAATTTATCACCGCGCCGTGTGTAAATCCCAGCCGGGTTATGTAAATGCCCGTCGTAAATTTATAATCAGAGCCGATCGAGCGGCATATACATACGGTAGCTGATTGAAAATTAAAATACTCAAGTGTGTTTCTATCGAGATGCGTACGCGTGCCGGTATCTCTCTTCCTAGATTATACCGCGAGCTCGCGGTTGATGTAATAAAAACGCGCGCTTTTATAGTTTCATTTACGGGATTCCGCTCTACTAACATAGTGATCTTGTTATTAAAACGTGTTATTAACATGATGATGCCGATGCTTTGGTCTAACGACATAGGCTAACACCCGAGGAAACCCATAACTTACACTTTTTCAAAGTCAGGATCACATCTCTCGCACGTCTGCGCGAGCGCTTTTAAATATAAATTCAATAATTACAGGCCTGACTGTTTTTTTTGGTCTTTGTTGCTGCGTGCGCTTTTTTAGTGGTATTCTTCTTAATTAAAGATATATAGTAAGAGAGGATGCCAGATAGATGAAACTTTAATTGCAAAGGAAGGATATATGGTAAACTGATATGCGATCGTAAAGGATGTACATAAAATCTTTAGCATTATCATGATGCGTAAGCATCGGAACAAAGATCTGTTCCCTCTCTCTCTATAAATATATTCACCGTGGCTAAACGTCTGACGGAATTCCGATTGGTTCACTTAAATATGCCTCGTGTCGGGTTCCTCGAGACCGATAATTATGGAATTTTCGTCTACGCGGCGCGTTCTACTTAGCATTGTTCTTCTTCTTCTCTCGGTCACGACGTTATAGAGATGAGTTACGCGTGGGTTATATTTAAAGATTATGGATAATTGGAAACACGAGAAAAGAAACGGTTAACTTTGTAACAATAGCGAGTGACGTGTGTGTATGTGTATATATAGAGATGGAGAAAAATAAACACGCACGTTTTGCATATTTCTGAAAAGTGCGTGCTACAAATCATTCATACTTAACGGTACGGTAGTCGCTTATATATAGAATCGGATAAGAGATTTCCCCCCCGGCATATATTACCATTATGGTTCATTTATTCCTCGCGCATATGAAGCTAACCAGGATTATCGGATATTGTCAATTAACATTATCACTCGGCTAGAATCTATAGTCCGCCCCTCGATTTTCACTAAAAAGCTGTATACCATCATCATCGTAAATATATAGATCGATAAACCGGGCACGAAGTAGTTTCCAATAGGCCCAGGAAGCTACACTTTCCCAGCCTCCCCCTCACTGTATAAACTTCCACTAGAATTAATTATCATCTTGTACTTGTTCCAGAGATCGAGGTGACCGCGACCGCGAGGTGATCAGCTCCACAACCACCATCATCACCATCATCACTACAATGTCGTCGTCCGTACGTCCGCGTTCATCTCCCCCTCTGCTGCATCTTTTCTTCCTCCTCCTACTGGCCATCACTTCGTGCACAGCAGCTTCTAGCCCAAGTCCCAGCAAGTCGTCCCCTAAAAAAACCACATCACCACCAGCTACCAGTACAACTGCTACTAGCAACACCATCGTCAACGCTACCTCAACCGCTGGTATAACTAACCCTAGCAGTAGTAGTAGCATCAGCGTGAGTCCATCAACGTCATCATCGGCAAGCACAACAACGACGTCAACGTCGACGACAACGACAACGACAAAGTCAACAGGAAGCACAAGTGCAGCGACGTTGCCGACAGTCTCGCGTAACGTGTCGATAGAGCCGCGCGTCAAGAGCACGACGAGCAACGGGTACAGTTCCGCGATGATGACGACGAGGCGGGTGACGCCAGCTACCGGGACGAGCACCGCCACTAGCACTCTGTCCACGCCCACGGCATCTTCCGGCAAGGAGACCCGCGAGTCGCCCGGAAAAATTCGACCGCAAATCAAGCTGACCACTAATTACACCAGCGCCAGCGAGGTGAGTCCTCCTCCTCCTACTTCTTTCTTTCTTTCTATATACTATATATATACTATACTGCGCTTCTTCCGGCTATCTCTATACATTATGTGTGTAGGGAAGAATGCGGCTGAGATTGCTTCGGCGAATCCGCGGATACGAGAGAGAGAGGTGTTGAGAGAGAAAGAGGCACAGAGGATGAATAAATATAAGCAAGCCCAAAGAAGAAGTTGCGGGGAGGGGCAAAAAGGGGCGCAGGAGAATATTCTTCTTCCAGGTAGTAGTAGTAGGAGAGAAAGCTGGTATAGAAAACCGCGTTAAAGTCACATACTTTTATTAAACTCCGAGCTGCAGCGAATAATAATATAATTTTTCGCGCCTCGACACCTGCCCGCCGCGCTTCTTTACGAGCTGCTGCTGCTGCTGCCTCCCTTTACTACCCCGTGTATACAGGCGGGCCAGAGTCTTGTTTCTTCACCTCGCTCTTTCTTAGCGCGCCGGTAGATATATGTATAGCAGCGATAGAGGCTATTACGTTATTAGAGCCCGAACGCCGTGGCGGCGCATTCCGCGTTGTTCTTTCGACGCCGCGAGGTTTCCCGTGAGGATCTTTCTTTCTTTCTTTCTTCGGGGCGTTAGATTCGATTACGCCGGGCGGCGGTGGCGGATGATGGGAGGAATGCGCAACGGTAGATGACGTATACCGGTACGGGAGGATTCGAGAGTTTGCGGATATTCGAGAGGTACTGCTACTGATGCCGCTGCTGCTGGTGCTGGGGCCTTGATACGCTGGTTGCTCGATGCTCGGTGATTATTTCAATGGATATAATTGGAGTGAAGAGGGGGTAGTGAGTTGTGGGAAATATCTCAATTTGAATACGTGGAATATGTTGATTAAGTGCATATCGATTTGTTCGAATTGTATCAAGTATCGCTTATTCGAATTTAGAGATGTATTATATATGAGGAATTATCAAAATTTTCTTCTATTAGAGAAGGTTGAAAAAAATAAAAAAAATTTTCATTTTATAGGTTATAAAATATACTAGAAAACTTTGTAACAGTCGGAAATGGTTTTGTTATACGGTTTTAAAAAATACTGAAAAATGGACTTAAAGTAGTCAGTGATCGATGATTAATGAATAGCAAGCTATTGAAGTGACCAACAAATATTCTACAAAAAAAAGCGATTAAAGTAGAAGAAAAGAGCTTTGATTTGATATGTGAATCGTTAAAATCGGTCAATTTGGTGAAAAGTTAGGTGCATTTGAAAATCGCGAAAATGACCAAAATTAAGCGAATTCCCGAATCCACGTAATTCTTAAAATTTTGATATAATTTTTGGTCATTTTTCGTGATTTTCAAATGCACCGACCGGTTTGGTTAATCATCACTGACTACTTTTTGTCAATTTTTCAGTATTTTTTAAAACCGTGTCACAAGACTATTTTCGACTGTTGGACAGTTTTCTAGTATATTTTATATAACCTACAGATCGACAAAAAATTATTTTCAAAGGTGTGCCTTCAATTTCTTTTTATCTTTGTTAACCCTCTAACTGTAGAACAATTTTGAGGATTCCTCATATATCTGTGCTAAATAGTAAAATCAACTGAATTAGTGAAGTAGTAATAATTCGATTTTACCAAAAATGGAAATTCTATACTTTTCAAAATGGAAATTCTATCGATAGTTTTGAAAGTAAAACAAACTTGCCACATTATAGTTAAATCTCAACTGTAGGAAATATAGAGATAACTGATCATTTTTTGTACGTGCAGTTTAGTAAGATTTTTTTAGATACAGAATAAACGTGAGATAATGGATTATCATCGGAATGATAACAGTGGGCGGGTCAGGATTGAAAAATTGCGTTGTTTTATGTATATGATAATTTGTGATAATCATGGGAATTATTATTGGAACACTTTACTTAATACCCATAATGTATGCACAATCCTGATTAGATAGGATAGAGATCTGTATATAAACAGCTTTGATATTATTAATTATTTCACAAAAAAGGAAGCTAAATAATAGATAATTATAACGCATAATCCCCATTAAACTCAGAATCTCTCATTATCTATAATTAATGTACCAATCAACATTATCAGATTTCTCGCTCGCGGATATTGCCTTTTTACCCTTCTTCATCCACTCCACCCCATCCCACACCACTTCCACCAAACAATTAACTATTCACACGAACCAACCACACATAATCCCATCTAAAACAACAAAATCCACCCATTACAATACACACGCATTCCCACAAAAACCTCATTCAATCAGCATCCCCACATATATAATAATATTCATCGGACTTTTCCGAATGAGATTGTAGCTTGATACCAGAGCGCGCACATGTTAGACATATATACATCCCATAGGGGCAGCGTTCTCGCGAGATATCGAAACCACAAACCGATACGTGACCGCGCGCTGCTGCTGCTGGTGAACGCGCGGGAACGCGCTCGGGAAGGAAGGAATAGAGAAGACGAAGAGAGGACCGAAAGAGAAAGGAAAATACGGTGCGCGCGTCTATATACCTATCGGGCGGGCATCGCGTGATTGTACTCGCATTATACTCGGTGTAGAAGAGAAAGAGAGGAGAAGAATGAGATTGGCAGTAAGAGAGAGAGAAGCAACGGACCGATAGAAGAATAGAAGAGAGCCCGTGGCGGCCTTTCGACTTTTCTCTCCGTCCGACCCCTCCGTGTATATATACCCACACCATTGTCTATATACGCGAGAGATATCCGATCGCCTTTTTCCATCGAACCCTTTACACTGGATGCACGTATAGCTGTGTGCGCGTCCATACATTATATCGTAGTTTTCTAAACCGTCAAAAAGTCCTAGCCGTGGCAGTGAAACAAAGACTATAAGAGAGACGGACAGCCGCGTGTATAAGAGTAAGGAGCGCCGAGCGAAAATGCTACATATATAGGTCGTTGGAAAGTAGTCTCTTTATACATATATATATACACTCTCCCGAGAGACAGAGACATATTCACACAGGCGGCGCACGTGTGTGCAAACTTACATTCGTCGTCCTCACGTGCATAGCCGCTTCTATGCATGCATCGCGTGTATGTACATTTGCATGCGCACGCGAGCCGCGAATTTGCGCTCCCGCGCGTAAAACAATGCGCGCGTGCTCTCTCGACGTTCTATATTCTCCTGTGTAGCTATAGGTATAATTCACACACATTCGTCGTCTAATGCACCTATATACACGCGCGAATTATTAATTGCTCGCGGCGCTTGTTGTTGTTGTTGTTTTATACCGGTATATATTTTTTCAGCGGGTAGAGGGTGATTGAAAGAGAGGAAAAAGTGTCGAAAACATTGAGCGAGAGGTATATTAAAGGCCTCGGGTCATGTTTCGAATGTCGTTTATATATGGTTCCGGGTAACCCCACGTTTCTTTCATTTTTTCAACAGTATATAGTTGTGCGGTCCGGCTGTTTTTATTTCGCGGGTATATATATAT
This sequence comes from Torymus auratus, assembly GCA_900474315.1. Lineage (NCBI taxonomy): Eukaryota > Metazoa > Arthropoda > Insecta > Hymenoptera > Torymidae > Torymus > Torymus auratus. Next base: position 5,789 of record UXGD01004648.1, on the reverse strand, counting down.
ATTGCACCCGCACGAGCTCTCTGTGTATGTGCTGTATATATAGATATAGATGCACGGTTTTTCAATTATCCGCGGGCAAAACGGGCCCGTAAACCTTTATATACCTCTATTAAAAAGAAGAAGTAATAACCTTATAACAGAGAATTGCTTTTAAAACTCTCTCTCTCTCTCAGCACCGATATAGTCGCGCGCGCGTTATATTCCATTTCGAGTATTAGAGCGCGGATTTTTCCGGGTACATATTAGAGCGATAACCGAAACCTCTCGGCGCAACGAGTATGATATTACGACTATATGCGACTGACGAATGCGGGCCATTAGCTATTGCTTTCGGCGCATTCCTCGTCGTATCTCCCCCCTTCTTTATTCTCCCTTCCGCGAGATAAGAAGCATCAGAGCGGGATTGCACGGGTAGAAAGAGAGAGAGATTCGCAAGCACGAGAGCGTTTTCTAGGACAGTTGCGCGCCTTGGAAGAACAGTAAAGTGGTTTTACGGCCGAGCGACTAGCGGGAAGAGATGAACGGACTGATAATCGGAGATCGCGAAAAAGCAGCCGCCGCCGCCGCGAGCAGTGCAGCGAGAGGAAACGATCCACGAGAGAGAGAGAGGAGAATATTCACGCGCGGATCAGGGTTACGGATTGATTTTTTTTATTTTTTATTCAAGCTAAAAATATATATACCAAGTGGTGTCGCGGTAATACATTTTTCTATGAATACATCACGATGAAGAATATGAAGCCGTGCGCCAGGATTAGACTTTGGTTCCATTAGTTGGGAGTTATTTATGCCGAGAGCGCGCGTGTATTATAATAATGATGTCTCTGATGGGAGACGACGCGAGGGGTTTAAAGATTTATATAGGCGTCACTCTCGCTCGTCCGTGTTATCGATGACTTGCGCGGAGGCTCGAGAAGGGATTTATCGGAGGTATTCCTTGACAAATGAGCGGCGTAATTGGCGGCCGTTTCGGTTTTTCTTGCTTTCTTATGTTTATAGGGTTATTATTAACGGGACGAGTGCAGCGCGGGACGCTTTGTGGGCGGAGATATATGCGAGTACGTGAAATGTGTTGTTTGGTACTTGGAATAGAATTATTGTTAAATTATATTTAATTTATTATACAACTGTAAAAGCTGAAAGTGCAAAACGTCTTTTCGCTATATATATACATACATACTCTGAATTAAAAATAAGGTTCTATGAGTAGGTTTATAAAACCTGACCATCCGGTACACTGAGAAAAATGATATAATACAAATTACTATAATAATATAGCACCGTCGAGACATACTGGCAATACCAAAATAATTACTATGTTTTATAGTGAAAATTCCTCCGTGTTTAGTATAATTTTTACCATAAAACATAATAATTATTTTGATATTGCAAGTATGTCTCGACGTTACCATCTATTATAGTAATTTTTATTATAAAATTTTTCTCAGTGTACACACACACATCTCTCAGGGAAACACCATATTTTCCACCTCCTCCAAAGGCCCACATTCATGCATATAACCCGGCACGTTTGACACTATTCACCCATCCAAAACCCACATCTGTTCGCGAATAATACAACGCGGTCACGATCTCGTTTCGCGTATATATACCTGTGCCCGTGTATGTGTCCTCTCTCGACATTAGCGATGCGTCCAGTGTACCCGCGAGTATATACATACATATACCCTCCTCGCCTCATGTATATAATATAAGCAGATCGCGAAGAGACTCGGTATATAGCAGGGAAAACTCGGCCAACCGCCCGCGGAGGCCTCGCATGCAAAGCAGCCCGCAGGGGACGCTTAAATGATAGTGAATTTCCCGCTTAAAGTCTCGCTCCGTTCGTGGATTGATTAACTCGAGACTGACGTGAAGTGCCGCCGTCGCCGCTGCTGCTGTCGCGGAAGAGAGAGAGAAAGGCGACAGATGCGCGATTTGTAGGTCGACAAATTAGCCTGCACGCGGCGTCGCTCGCGCGCGTCTTCCTCGTTAATTTAAGCGAGAGAGAGAGAGAGAGAGGTAGATAGCTTTCCGTGTGATGCATGCAGCTCCCGCTCTTTCTTCGCGAGGAGATGGTTATCCCATCGCGGCGGCTAGGTCACGTGCGCAGCTGAGTAGCTCCGCCGTGTCTTCTTCTTCCTGATTCGAGGAACGAGAAAAGTTTCAATTTCTCATTAACGTATTCGCCTGTACGCTAGGGCAGCTATTGTAATTGCTAGAAGTTTGTAAAGTATGTGCGAAAACATAGAAATCTTTGCAGGGAGTATGTATATATCTGCGAGGATGGTAATGGACGAGAGAGTACTGGGAAAAGCGATCGGGTGGAGATTCTGAAACGATTGTTATTATTCTGGATAAATAATTCAGCGGTTGGGAGGAATTTCTCTTCGGCAGAGGCGGGGATCATCGTTTTATTACACGAGAGCCCGAGAGGTTTCCGCGCGAATAGCGGCCGCGGCGGTAAGTGCGACTAAAGTAGGAGAGGATTTTACGTTTCCTCGAGAGAGAGAGAGAGAGAAATCTGTGGGTCGAGGGGGGAAGGAGGAGGGATAGGTCGATGTTCAAGAGGAAAAAATATGGCTCTTCGATGGGATGTATAGTGTGGTAAAGGATTATTCGGAAGTAGTAAGGTAGAAACGAGTGCTGGCAATAATAAAATAAAGTTTTTTCTGCGGTTTCGTAGTTTTATACGGAGAAAAAAAAATTGTGAAAATAAGGATGTTTTTTTCAATCAGCAAAAAACAGGGATAAGTTTATTGAGAAAATATGAAACAATATCTCTCATACTTCCAGGTTAGGGCTACACGATATAGCAAGATTAATCTTGATATTGTATTGTCTTGGTTCAATATTCAAGATAATAATCGATACAATATTTATATACAGTTTTCGATGCAATATCAAGATTGTGGTGTGAAGAATTTTGACTTGTCTTGAAAATAACTCAACATTTTCTAATCGTAATATGTTCGAGTAATAAAGGCTGGCGGGGTGATCTACGACGTCCTCCGGCGCTCCTATATCCCCTCGGCCTGGCTTACTTAGGTACGTGAGGCAACAGGGATGGGGTTCGCCGCCTAGCGGTGGTGTGCCAACTAGACTCTGGCTGGCGGCACACATATGGCGGGAAAAATCAAATTTCAAATTTGGCATTTATTTATACTTGTGCCGAAATTTTATTATTTTTATATTAAAACTAATGTATTTGTAACTTAAAAGTTTCTTAAATTTAAGAATATTTTTGATAACAGTAAATCATTTAAAAAGGTCTGCAATCCAAATAGTTCGTGTCTGCGTGCCTTCCACTTCTACGTGGACCTCGCGTGCACCGACTATTTAGGTTTAAGACTTTGTTAAATAATCGACTTGCTTTTTGTCGCACATCTGCGTAACTCCATTTTTTCGTAAAAATTGACGGAAAAATCATTGTTTTCGTTTGTATCCCCTGAAACAGTACTATACGAATTAAATACCAATAATTCGTGTTAACACTTTCGTTAGCTGTATTTTTTTTTTTTAATATTTTGTTTTAAATACATGATGAGATTACAGAGAAATTTTAGTAAAACATTTTAAAGTTACCTTATATCTCCTTAAATATATAGAATATGCCCGGAAAAATCGTTTCATCACTACCAATTAATTAGCTATTTTTACTAGCTGTTTATTAACTTCCTGGCTATTTTCGATGAGACAATTTCTACCAAGGTTATCAAAGCTGAAAATTTATCTTCCAAGTAATAAGTAAATTATATCATTTTCACGAAACCTCCTCTCCCCATTTATTTATAAATACTACCCCCTTAATTATATCGCAATAATAATTCACCCAACCATTATACATATTCAGTATAGAATATTCTCCTCCCACAGACAAATTTATAACGACGTAGGAGGATCGCTTATTCCGCCTTTAAAATAATTCCAACGGCTTTTGGATTCCCGCTAACGAGCTGCACAAAAAAGCTCAAGGTTTCACTTGAAGAAAAACAAATTTAGCTTCCAGCGATACAAATATCGTTTTAATTAATTTTCAATGACAAATAACAACGACTCTTTCAACTCTCAACTACCCTTTCTTTGAAAGCTTCCAATAGAACACTCTCGTTACATCACTATTTACTCCCAATTTCCAAGTCCTCGTAGATAGCAAATACTGTCTCGTTACGCTGCAGAATGAGAAAGCACCACAGCACCAGTTTTGCCTTTACTTATGTACACCCAGAAAGACAGTAAAGCTTCCAAGTATAAAATACTTATACCTTGTTGCTCCAGCGCACGAAATTTCCGCTTTGCGCGCTTATAACAACGACAGAAACCACGCGGCAAAGCGCGCAGATAAATTTTGTATATTACTCGCGGTCTGTATACCTGCTACGCTTTATAATATGAAAAACTAGCTATACGCCCTCGTCAATACTCGGAATATTGCGTTTTCTATTATATGCGCTCGCTCCTCTCGCTGGCGCGCAATTAGATGAAAAATGTTTCATAACGAAAATTCCCCGAGTTTCCTCCTCCCCCTCTCTTGTTTAATTCCTATAAAGGCACGCGGGGGCTAATTGAAGCCACTCTCGCAACTTTTAACAGCTCTCTCTTTGACGTTCCTTCCGACCAAGTGCGGCCTACGTATACATATATAGGAGAAAAGCGAGAACGCGATTGAGCGGTAAATTCAACGCGCAAGCGCTGAGATCTTTAAAGCACCTCCTCGCTTCGAAAATGATAAAAAGATACGGCGGCGTCTAATTGGAGCGCAACGCGAATAAACATCTTTCTCTGGCGCGGCCTTGTTCGGGGCCAGTTATTTGTACGATAGTTAGTTTGTTAGAATAATAATGACAACGACGACGACGATAAAAAAGTTTCTCCCTCCACTCCGTCCGTTATTATTTATCTACCGAAGGAAAAGACGCGCGCGCGGGGCCGCGCGTATAATAATCATAAGACGAATATAAGCGCGCAGAGGAGAGTAGGTAGCTGAAATTTCTCTCGCCGCCGCTGCTGCTGTTGATTTTATCGGCAATAAAAGACGCGCGCATCGGGCATAAACTTTCTGTATATATATAGTACCTATACCTGTATATACAGAGAGGGACGCGATGCGATGAGACGACGAGAGTTAGAAAATGAGCTATGTTGTTTATCCCCGCTCTCCTCCTGAGTGTATATAAGTACACTTACACCATTCGGATTATATACTCTCCCGTGGAATTCTGGAGCAAACGCGAGAGAGTCGTAACGAGACTATCAAAATTCAGCCGGCGCAAGTATAGAACAACGCGGCCGCGTTTTCCCGTGGAATTTCGTATGCAACAAGTCGCGCGCAAGCGAGCGAGGAGAAACAAGGTTGTATTACTGGCGCCACTGTGTGTTTATGACGAGGCAGGTGTCGCGATAATCGATGACGAAGGCTTTCTCATAGCGAGAGAAAGCTCATCACTCGCGTATATATGATTTCCCAATCGGCCCTTGAGTATGTGTCTGTCTATCCCCCCACGGCAGAAAGTTATTAGGTGAGGGTATTTTTTCACAATTATATGCGGTGGACGGTCTCAATTGACTTTGTACATATACTAAAAGAATATATAAAGCACACGCGGGAAACCTACATTAACGTATATTATGTGATATAAAATAAAGGGCTGAAAAAAAACAAGGACGCGTGCCGTGAAAAACATAGTAGTCGCGGGGACGGAAAGGCACAAAGAAAAAGTAGGGCTTCACGATATAGCAAGATTAATCTTGATATTGTATTGTCTTGCCTCAATATTCAAGACAATAAT
>UXGD01004647.1:0-16495 GCA_900474315.1 Torymus auratus | reverse complement strand
TCGCTTTGCTCGCTCGGGCAGTGAACCCACCCGCGGGAATCAAGAGCGACTTTTCTCCCTTGTTACATAATGTACTATTATTAAACTATTTTTACAAAACCTTTATAGCAAAGCTTCCGCCTCCTCGAAGAGCAAAATAATATTTCAAGAAAAGAAAATGATCACAATTCATGTTGATAAATAGTAACAGCCATTGCTCAAATGATTTTTCCAGATTTGAAGATTTTCATTGTAGATAAATTTATCTAATGGAAAATATTTTTATTACATCCACCTAATAGGTACGTTTAAAAATAACCGTATAGTACAAGCATTAACGAGTTTCCCCTTAATTTACGTACTATATTGTCACGTCTCGCAACTCGCAAACATCGGCGGATGACCCCCTCGAGCGTGCTTTCATCGAAAAATCTCCGATGCACGTAGGTATCCACATTCTCTCATTTCTACTCTCGCAATACATGCACTCTTATATGCCTATACAACACACTCTCGCAGTTTGCGGAGACGCGCGCGCGACCCGTAGAGTCCCCGCGGCGCGGCGCCCGCGGCTTCGTCGGCGCGCGCTGACATCGGAGATTTGACACGCGACATTTCGATGACAAGGACAGCAGCAGCGAGAGAAAGAGCGATTTATATATAATAAGTCGTCTCGTCCGGCGCACTTGCGCGCCGAGAGAGGGAAAATGCCCGCGGGAGGTCCTACGCGCGCGCCAGCGACGTTCCTTTTTTTGAGCCTTCGAGGGATATGTGTCCCCGGACGCGAGCGTGCGCGAGAGGGAGAGGAAAGTGTGTACGAGGTGCACGTGGGTGGACGATGCTGAGGTCGGCGGTCCCGTAGGAGAAGCCGCCGAGATCCTCGATTTGCGTCCTCTGGGGCGACCGCGGGGCTCTCGACAAAGTCGCGAGATAGGTAGAGTAAGGAGAGAAGGGGTGTAGACGATCGGCTGTTCTTTTCGATATTATAATGACATCCAGACATGTGTTTAAACTTGTAAGTAGCTATGTAGGTGTAGGTTTTAAAATGAGCGTGATGGTTTTTTATTGTAACAGTAATTATAGTTTAAGGGGAGGCCAGAGAGGCTATTATGTGAAATTATTTACCGAAATTTCTGTATTTACCATAGCGATTTTTTAATTTTTCACTGTTTGCTAATAATTTTTGTCATCTACTGTTCTTAATTTATCAAGTAGAGGGAACGATTGAGATAGTTTCAATAAATGGAAAATTCAATTCAAAGACAAAAAATCCGACACAGGAACCCGTAATGGCTCTGATACCGGTCTAATGTAATGTTTTATGCGTTTTTTAAAGTTATTTTTAAGAATAATTAATTCGTCTCAAAAACTAATTTTAGTATTTGTTGTATAAGTGGAAAAATTTTATAAAAACAAGTATTTTAACAAATAAATCATACATTTTTTGTATACATTATATTCTTGCACATTTACTCCACTAATTGAATATAACCTTTTTGCCTAAAATAAACAGAAAATCGTTTATTAATTAGAAAAAATGCATATTCACGGTATTATCAGGAACCATTGCATTAAAAAAGTAATTTCAGGGCCACCATACCAGCCTGCCAAACGACCAGTTCAATATTCCCACTTATTTTTATTCAATTATTATTTAGATCCAAAAGTAATGAATACCAATTACAGCGTCGAGCCCGGGCTGTATACATATATACCGATGGGCGCGCCTGCACGCGACGAGCCCTCGCGCCGTGGACAATGAAATTACATTACATTCATTCACTCTTTCGGAATATATCCCGCAATACAGCGGCGTGGTGACGAGGCGGAGGAGCGTCGGGGGAATTCTAATGCAGCTGAAATAACAGAGAGAGAGAGAGAGGGCCCGTGCGGCGAGCGCGATTCGCGGGCGACAGGGGAAGGAAAATGAGCGCGAGCCTCGCAATTTATAATTCGCCGGCAATTAAACGGCGCAGTTCAGCGTGAATCGCGCGCTCCGGGGCTGTACTCTTGCGCGCTCGCTCTTTCCCATACCCCGTACCCGGCGGTAGCGGCGGGCTCCTTTGTGACGCTAATTGCGTCTTCCTGAAATGCTTTTAATTTCAGCTGTCCTTTCCCGCTTCAATCAAGACGCCGCCGCCGCCGCCGCTACCACCGCCGTCGAGACGTCTTAAGTTTCTGTTTGCCGGCCCAAGTTTTTCCAGCGCGAGGACGAGAGATCCGCCGGATTCTCTCACTCCCTCCTCCTGCCGGAAAATATTTTTCGTCCTCTTTATCCTCCACGGCCATCTCTTTCGAATAGCGCGCGCGGGAGAGAGTCCGGTTTCCGCGGGAATTTTTAGCACGCGCGCGGATGTGGCGCTGCAGGACGTGCAATTTGTAAGTTAAACACGCGGAAGACGGCTGCCGCCGAGCGCGAAAGTTCGCTCTCTCGCTGCAGCTCCGGGATGATTTAATTAGCGCGAATGGAAGAGCTCTTTGCCAGCTTTATTTCGCCTTTGAATTATTCGAATTTTTTACGGCTGGTCTAACAACGTCGTAAAAATAAAAGTGCGCGCGCCCCTATCTACTTAGGGATTGCGTTATACTTTTACGTCACGTCCTATATACTTTATGTGCGTTGCAATTCATTGAAGCTGCGAGTTTCAGGTAAAGTTACCCTATTGATCAATTTTTCAGAATTATTTTCTTATATCTCCGTGGCAATTTATGAGTTTTGAAAATGTTGCATGAACTGCATTAATAACGTACAATTTTTCAAGCATATATACGTATATTCATGTTCTTTTAATTATAAAAATTATTTACATCTAGTCCTTTTATATTTAAGTAAGAGTTCATTTCATCAAGAGCGAAAAGAAAAAATAACAGGCCAACAAGTTTCGGTTAACCTGTTACGACAAAAAGCTTCTCTCCCGGATGGCAGCTAGCCCGACACACAACCTCTGCACTCTGCATTTTCGCTCGCATCCTCCGGCCGCGCGGCAACTTTAATCAAGTGCATTATTCGGCGCTAATTAAAAAGTGTAGTCCTTAAAATAAGGGCAGAGAAAACCGCTAAGCGATTCCATTCACGTTCGGGCAATAAAAGCAACCTCGCGCACGCGCGTCTCATTTATTACAATTTAATTTTAATCAATCTCGAATAAAACACAACCAAGCGCGCGGGTGCTGCTGCGGGCGGCGCAAAATGGATTACCATTAATTCGAATTACCTGCCGGGCCGAGGGAAAGAAAAGCCGCCCCCGCGCGCGCCGTCGCAAGATTTTCGCTGTACGGCAGTCCCTATACTTCCTTGAAAAGCCTTTTTCGGTTGGTACGGCGAGAGAAAACGCGAAAGACGGCGCGGCGCCCTCTACCCACCCTCCTTCCTTATTTAAGGTTTCGGTGGCGGCGGCGGCGGCCGAGGTAAATTGCATCCTCAATTTTTAATAAAGCCCTCCCCCAGCGTGCTTTGTCGAATGCTGCCCGTGTGCTGTGTGGGTGTGCACGTATTTATATTCGCGGAGTCGAGTTCGACTGCGCGGGTGCCGAAAGAAGCGCTCCTACGGGTCTTAAAGGAACCGGGGGGGAGAAGGTTGAGGGAAGGGGGAGAAAAATGTGTATGTACGAAGGGGACGAGAGAACATTTTTTTTTCGCCGATGCGAAATATTCATTTACTTCGCGCGTAAGCGTATTAGGAGTGCCCCGGTGCTCACGGGGCGAGACTAGATTATTTTTTACGATCGCTCGAGTGGAAGTTATCCCAGGGTATTAGGTTCCTGATGCCCGAGATGCTATTGTAATTAATTAGGTACATTTGTACGTGAAAAATGTATATTTTATACGCCATTTTTTTCATCCTTATGGATAAAAAGTTTCACTTTACTAAGAAATAAGTGTATATGTATAGTACAAAATATTGAAAGTCATTATAAAGAACTTATTTTGTTTTGCTGAATATATTTTCATTGTATAACATGAAAAAGTGTATTTCAATTGGCAACTCACGCCAGACAGAAATCATCCAATTAAAGAAAAACCTGTCCAAAGCAAGCCAACCTTCTACTTATTTCCATCAGGGCGAATATTCATGAACAGTAATCAACTCGAGGCAATTCTTTCTCCCCGCGGCCGGTATATACTTCAATTCGCTGATGGAGGAAACAAAAGAATCATCCAGCGCTACTTCAATTCCATTCTAAATATCGAGCCCTGCCGCACCACAGCCATTGTCTGCGCGCCGGCAACAACCACTTCGCCGTCCGTACATTTCGGGTCGAGCCGAATGGCCTGCTTCTCCCTCTCTCTCTTCCTCCTAGAGCCAAGGTTTTCCCGCGCGAGCATCGCCGCATCGCCCTCTCTGTAATATTGATTGCCAAGACCCGGGAGTCACACGGGCCGATAGACTCGTCGTCGTCTACACGACTCGAGGAGCTCTTTTTTTTCTTCTCCCTCGTGGCTCTTTCGTCGCGTGCAAGAGCGAGAGGACCCTCGGTAAATAATTCATTTGGCCGCGGCACAGAGAGACGCAGGAATAACTACTGCTTTATGTACATACGTCAGGTTGATGCACAGCCCGAGAGCTCGGCTCGCGTGGACTTGCAAAAAAATAAGGAGAAAGTCGCAGGTATCGTATCCAGCGCGTGCGTGCGCGAGCGAGCCAACGGAGCCGAGCTGAATTCCGCGCGTTCCGCATTGGATGTTGAGCCTTTCGACCCTTTTCTCTTCGTCTTCTTCTTCGTCGTCGTGTGTGTGTACCTAGCATAATGCAACTAACGGCTGTAACTGAGGAGGCAAAAAAGAAGGAGGAAGAGAACGGCGCGAGAGGAGACGAGCGAGAGATGGATACCCGAGTGGCCGGCATTTGTTATGCAGGTGATTTTCTTCGGATGAGATTGACAATACGTATCGGTGACCATTATCCGGACTTGTGTGCCGCCGCTGCTGCTGCTCGGGAAACTGTTTTTTGATTTCTTTTTGTGGGAGAATGCGCAGGACGAAAGTTTTGATCGGATTCTTTCGATCGTCGTACCATTCCGAGGTACGCGTGTTCAACAGGTTCTTCCCTCTGATAATGATCCGCGAAAAATGTCGTGTCATTCGTGAATTCATTTTCAAAGCTCGAAATAGATAAATAGTGATGAGTTTATTATTTATTTACACTTGGCGACTAAGGGTGTGTTTTTTTCATAGTAACTTTATTGAATGTATTTTCAGCCGATAGGAAACTAAGGAAAATTCCTCACTTTGCGTATCCTTTAGCGTCACTGAGTTGATACGCAAGATTCAAGTAGACATGACAAGCAGATTCACCGGAACCAGATCGACCGTCCTGTACACATGGACTCGCGAACTGTAGTTTTTATACCTTTTACTTTTCTAAGTTTAAGTTGCTATGGCTATACGTGTTCCTCAGTTCATTTATTCAGCAACAAATCTGGTAATCATGAATTAATGAATTAAATTTTAATTAATTGCATAATTAATTAAAACTGCAGTTTTAGTTAATTGTATGCAATATTTTAAAAGCTCACTTTTTGAATCGACGCTAATACAAATCACAACACAAAAAAGTATATGTTTCTTTGATTCTTTTTGTTTATAAGATTACTTTTCAGATGGTTTATGGTCACAGATCAAAATAGAAAAATAAATTCATTAAATACTTCATCTAGCTAATAAGTAAAAACTAACTGACGCAATTTTATTATAAATCCACGATATTCATTATTTAATCACGAGTTGCAGAAAAACGATACTGCAAAATGATTTGAAATTGCAAACTTTTGAAAAATAAAAAAGATAAAGTATGAAAACGTTCTACTTTAACGTGATTTATATACTTGTTGGATTATATATATGATCAAAATTTTATGTAATTATTTATGCGTTTTAACGAAAATAGGAACTCGCTTATTGCGGATCATAAATTTTCATTAAATTTGAGAACTAAAAATACTCTAATAAAGATATTTCTCTTGTTAATAACCATAACTGAAGGGCGAATTTATAACGCATCGCGAAGCCGACGGCTTAATTAAAAAATCTCAAAAAGGGAAGTTGCTGTGCATCCACATTGGGAACGCCGAGTAAATTGCATGCACAACTCATGAGCGCAGGCCGCCGTTCATAATTAGCCTGACAGTTCCATATAGTGTGCATTAATATAAATGCAAATAATTATACATTAAACTTTCTTTGCCTACGGTTGCAATCTATGTCATGTTGTATAAAAATAGAAAATAAATCACAACTTTGATGTTATTCTCTATATACGAACAAAGTTTAGAGTATCTCGAACGTTATCTAATGAATCATAATTATGATGATTTATTAAAGTACGCCATCGGAATTTCAAATATAATTAAATAACAGAAAAAGTGTAAAGATATTTCTGAATGTGGTCATATTTTTTCATATACTTTATTTTATTGATAATTTTTGCATAATTATTCCAATAAATACAGTTTTTTGCGTTTGTTTTAGAATCTCCATTTTCTTTGCAAAGTTATACATTCTCCTTTCATCTGAACCTCGTTGCGGATTCGTACTTTGTAGACGGCATAATAACATTCGGGGGATTGAATTTGATATACTGGAGTTTTTTCAGCGCCATAACGTCACTATAAAGCTAATAAAAGTAGGGTGCTCGTATATACGCTTTGCTCTCGTAAATCCCACAGGGGACCCCTATGATATTTCCAACTGTCTATAACTCTCTCGTTTCCCTTACGGTTTTTCAATGTTATCGCATAAGTTATATTATTTCTTCTTAATGTCATCACATTACATTTGTAAGATGAAAATTACATGTATAGAAATAAACATTCGGATAGAGTAGCCTAAATTATTTACATTGTTATAAGAAAAATATTTTATTTTAAGTCGTCAGAAATTACAAATAAAAATAAGCAAAAAGCCTGTTAATTTGTTGAATATTTCAGAACACCTCAAAGTTAGTTCCGTAATGAAATTGTCAGAATTTTTGTTTAAAAAATCTTCAAACATTACTATACACACATCATAAATATAAAAAAAATATTGTTTCACCGATATGGGCGCAAAATCGAACTGAACCAATGAAACGTAACAATACTGAATCACCTTATGCGGCACACAGTACGAAATTAGACTTTGCCTCAGTAATTCAATGGAGAGGTGGATTTTCCTTAAAATAAATATAACCAACTGGCAATGAAATTTGGCCGGTGCGCGCGCAGGCGTCCTTCTATTCCGGCATCCATGCTTAATTACATTCATGAATACACTATAAATATGCATGCAGTCCATCTCTCCTCGTTACCACTCGCACTCGGCCCGCGCGTGTATGTGCGTTCACTTTCGTCGTCGATTTCCGTATCCTCTCTATCCGCCCGCCCTTTCTCTCTATCTCTTTCGCCTCTCCGTATCCGCACCTATACACATGCACACACACATCTACACCTACAGCCGAAACTCGTTATCGGGCATGGAAAATGGATACGGATTAATCGAATCCCGGAGCAGCGTCGGAGCAGTGGCGCGCGCGGGCGAACGGAAACCGGCTGCGCCGGCGCGCTGCTACCGCTGTGTGTGCCATCGGCCGCGAGATGCGTGTTAACGACAGCCGGCTACATGCCCGCGCGTCGGTTTGCCGCCCGCTCGCTCTCGTACACACGACGACGACGCCTGACAGAGACAGAGTTTGCGTAGGCCTCTAACTTCAAACATCTCAACACACTAGTGCTTGTTTATGCATCGGGGATGTTGTGGTTGTGTGTGTACGTGTATAGTTGGCTAATTTTTTTTTTTGCGAGGAGAGCGTTTTGGCTAGTTTTTCCGGAGTAAACGACGTTCATTAGTCCGTGTAGAGCAGTCTGTAGTTTATTTACTATAAGCGGTTGATGAATCGATCTTTGCTTTGCGATTTTGCATGATAAGCTGTATATTACGACAAAGTATAGATATGTTATATGTCAAATGAATCAAAAACTGAATGATGTTCCTTTTACACATATAAAAATAGTTGTTTTTAGGAAGAAGTGATTTTGAGTTGTATTATTAAAAATTTGGAATTAAAATTTCATTGGTAACAAATACAAATTTTATTATACCAAAATTTCAAATTAAAGTAACAAGATTTAGAGTCCGGTACTGCCTCGTAAATACACGAGAGTATAAAATTCAAATTACGGCCTGAATTATTTGACAGAAACATCGATAAATTTTGATACCTATTAATTAGTCAGACCAACAAACTACCACATCCCTACTACATCACCTGCAAAAAGCTCCGAAAGTCCTATACTTCACGATCTCCTCCCGCATTCGGATTCTCGACTACTCGTTATTATAATTAGTTGTCGGGACGAAGACAGGATCCGAGAGAGCCCACAGCAGAAAAAACCAATACAAAGAGAGAGAGGGAAAAAAAGGAAGTCGGCAGCAGCGACGAGTGGAATAGCGCCGCGGCGGTACGTTTTATACGCTCGCTCGCGGTGCTGGGAGGAGAGCGAGAGAGGAAGCGATTCCCCGGGTCTTGTTTACGGGTCGCGCATCATTGCCCGGCAGCCGCGCGACGAATAAAATCCCTATAAAACTGCCATTACGTCAATGTTTATTCCGAAAGTTCTCCCCACGCGCTCGCGCTCACGCGCGCGCATACCAAGATTCGGTGAATTTAAAATACGCCCAGAAGTCGCGGCGGCGCCGGCTCCTCGTCTCCTTCTTTTTTCTCCTCGTCGTCGACTCCCTCTCTCTCTCTCTCTCCAGCAGTGAAAGACACGTATATATTGTTCTTCAGCCGGTCGCCGTAAATATCAGGCTTGACTATCTTTTATCGCGAAGCATAGAGAGGGAGATTGAGAATAAGGCAGCACCCGCGTGCTAGCTGCAGCAGGTTTCCTCGTTTTTTCGCGGCTCGCATGAGGCGCGACGCGTGCAGGCTTTCTTTTACCTCGCTCTCTCGACTCCAACCCCCGACGAGATTTTATCCAGTGGAGGCGCGCGCGCGCGCTCGAGTTTATATATATACATACGTATACCGCGTTTGCGCACACGCATGCACATCATATATATACTCGTTGGCTGGCGCGATGCACGTAATAAAATCCTCACTCTTTTCTTCGATCCTCACGCAGGCGCGTTCCGTAGCCCCATATAGCAACCTCGTTGCATAAACATTGTATTCGCTTTCGGTTCTTACGCGATCGCGCGAGTTTTTTGATTTCCAGAGGTAATCTCGAGTTGATGCGAGTTTACATTTTTAACGGTAATTTAATGTGGCTGTATATGAATAATCGGTTTGATCTGAAAATTAATGGTAATAAATTGGTAATATGCTGATTGGGTTTGAGAGTAATTTCGTTTGTGAAGCTTTATTAACGAAATAAAAAGTTAATTCAACGTGGCTAGACGAGAGTGACTACATTTATTAGCCAGACGTAATTAATATATATCCGCCAGACAGTATGTGTAGATCAATCAAATTGCGAAATCGTGATGATTAAAATACGACGTAAGAAAGTAATTATTTTTTCTTCAATAAAATTTTCAATAATTAGATTAGACTGCTTATATCTGACCCATCGAGTATTAATTATTAATATCGCATTATTTATTTATAAAGATCTACTTTGATAAATTCAATATTTGTTACGATAATATCATACTAGTGTTATAGATTTCACTTGAATTTTCACGTTAAATATTCCACCAATCAAGCAAACTGCTGTAATAATATCAACTCTTACGAGACTTATTCGAAATAACCTACATTGGTAAAATACAAAGTACTTTATCAAAACATTTTGGGTTCTAAATCGCTGGCGCACCATCGTCATTTTCTCTTTCGTTTGTTCACTGCCACGAGCGCACGCGCACGCGCGGCGATTTAATCGACGGTTACACGCGACTTTTTCTCCTTTGGTTTCCGCGGAATCGTTAGCTCAACCCCCGCGAGAGTGAGAGAGAGAGAACGATTGCTTCGGCAACGGGGACATACGGCAGAGACGACGCGATAAGAATCTAATTTACCGGCGGCTATCACGCGGAGGAAAATGAGGGAAGCGAGTCAAGTTTCGCGGCTACGGAAAGCTCTCTCTCTCTCTCCGGAACACACATACAGCTTTTTTCGTTTTATGGTTTTCGTTCACGCAGGTCGTCTAACCGTCGCTATATTTTCAATTAAAGTCTCGTGCTGCCACGAGCTTGCGGCACGCGCGCGCGAGCAGGGTATTTTTGTTTTATTGTTGTTCGGAGATAGTTGGGGAGTTTAAGTGAAATGAGTTTGATATAGCGGAAAGTTTCATGTCCGCCCGCTCGTGCGCGGTGACGGTGTATACGAAATGCCGAGGGCTCGGCTGTTATTATTTATGCCGAACATGAATTTAAGATATTATCATAAATGAAGACATAAATTCGCCGAATTTCTGGATATTTATGTAATTATGACAATATTCCGTTCGCCGAGATTCGACTTTAATTGTCAACGTGAAATTTATGAGACGGCTGTGCTTGAAATATTTTAGGTTTATAGTAACTTGAATGAATGAAATAATGACAAGAGTTTCGGATAAATTATTTTGTAATTGAAACTGTTTGATACTAATTTTAATAATGCATAAAAAAATTAATAATGATAAAACGGTTTGACTGTCTTGGAATTTCTCAGTGAGTATTTTGAGGTTGACAAAATCACAAATTTATTCTATCTGGGAAACGAAGATAGAAGGCGCAAAATGAGAAAAAAAAACTCCCTTTATATTCCGAATGAAAATTTCTGTCGCCACGGCCCTAACGCATTTCCTGCATAATTTGGCTAATAAACTTAAGACTGTTTAAGGCTCCAGGTATTTTTTTTTCTTCGGGAATCTGGGCATGCGCAATCTGCAATGCAAAATCTTTCAAACAGTCGGGAAAACCCCCTCTTCCGGTTCCCCGCTGTATATCCATTCGGCAAGGTGCGTGGGAGTTGAAAGTGCAAATATATAAAAGGAGAGGAAACCCTGAAAAACAAATACGAAATGCAATTTCGTTCGTACTGTATAAAAGTACTAGATTTATTATTGTATAATGAGACCAATAAAGATTCAGTAACTATAGGGATGAACGATGCTAACAAAAGGGTGTTCAATTTATTGCAAACAAGAATTCAATTCGACGAGTTTAATAATATAAAAAAAACCGGAGGTATATTTGAAATTAGTTCGATCAGTAGTACAGCGATACGTAATTAGGAATTTATGAAATGCAATTATTATAGAACGCGTAATCTAATTTTCGGTTCGTCGTGTTTTATCGCGAATGTGTTTGATTATTTCATAGGAGTCGAATTAGTCGTTCCGGATTTCCGCACTCTAACTTCAATTTGAGAGTCGTAACTTTGTAAACTCATTGGATTCAAAGCAAACGTCAAGTAAAACGTTTGCCGAAGGCTGAAAGGCTTTACATTTAATTAAGCAGGCATTTAAATGTTATTGACTTATTATAATGGGGAATATCTCATTTTACAGATAAAATGGGGTTTTCAAACAAATAGTTTAACTTATTAGGGTGGAAAATGTAAAATTGATAATATAATGTATAGAAATTATATACATACTCTTGCTATTTCATGCTTTAAATTCTGACAAAATTTAATTACTTTTAACTCTAAGTAATTCTTTGAATTGAATCTGTTTATTCAATTAATTTTTGTGTGCGTACATTTTTAAAAATCAATATTTATTTATAGTAAGCCCAAACATATACATCAACAATTTTGCATACATACATATTTATTTAAAAATTTAAGGCCTGTAATTTTATCGGATTTACACATTATTTAAAATATGTACATAAATTTTAGAAAAATTTGCTTTACAAGCTATCAAAATGTTAACACACACTCTTCATTTAATTACGACGTACATAAAATGTTAAAACAATGTTCGCATTTGCATAATTGTTTCTTACAGCTCCCATACATGGCAATCGTTGCAAAAAATTCGAACATTTAATCGAAAATAAACGGAAATTCAAAACAAGTGCGCATAGTCACGTTATTCTAAAGAATCTAACAACGGTCCTCGTTAAAAGATTTTCATTCGGTAAAAATCGCACGAGCAGGTGCGGCCTCGCCCCGTTGGCGCGCGCACGCGCCGCGCGTGCACAAATGTACGTACACGCACGTACGTACGCTCACACCACCGGACCCAAGGTGTTTGCGTTAACAGAATTCAAATTGCCGCACACGCGCTCGCAGAACCGAGTATTACCATAATTTATGCGCTCTCTCGCGCCTCTCTCGCGTGCGCTTTATTATAAATCCAAATCGAGCGCATAATTCCGTGGATATAAACATCAGGTTGCCGCTGCCGCTGGCATCACAGGAATGCACCGCCGCGCTCACGTTTGTCCCGATGATTGGAGGTATATGTATATATACAGGGCGAGAGACGTGGAATCTCCAATGCATTTCGTTCGGAGCAGAGCGAGCCTTTTTAGGAATCTTCACGATCGCTTTTACGAGATAAATACCCCCGCGTCTGTATACGTGTGTCTTTTTGTGGCGAATGGAGCCTCCGTCGGTGCGATAACGCGTTAGGAAGGTTTTTTTGATTTTGATGCTGAGTCATGAATTCGAGGGTAGTGCTGGGAATTTGGGCGGAAGGACTGTTGTATGTAGCTTCGTCGTGGTTTATTAGTTGCATCGGTTATTTCTTGGTATTACTTGATTATTGCACAGTTTCTTTTAATTTGGTAGCGGAATTTGGAGGCTGCCATGAAAATTTTCATTATATCGAGTAAACTGAATTTTTAGTTTCGCAGTTTCGCATCGGTGTTATAAATCAAGACGAATGAGATTAAATACAATGCTGCGTCTATGAATAGTAATCCAATTAACATATTTTTTATCGTAGTAACTATACCAAATAGCGATAATGTCTTTGAAAACGACTTTCACTTACGTGGTTATTCCGGGAATAAACAAAAATTTCAGTCGAGTTAGGTGGGTTTTCCGATGTCAATGGACATTATAGGTATTGTACACTTACGAGAATAAGGAACGTCTGTTTTTCTTATAGGGCGGATCCATCTCAGATCAGGTTGTCCGTGCATGCCTATGCCACCTATCATTTTGAAATAAAAATATTTATGTTTACTCCAAAAATTATTTGACACGCAGTTTTTGATTTTGTGTTCCATTAAAATTTCATGCGTTCAGCGATGCCGAAAAATGTAAAAAAAATTCTTACTTAGAAAAAAAAATGTTGAATGTATTTTTCAAACGGCTACTGTTTCACACTAGTTTTTTAAGCTTTTAAGCGTGTAACACATAATTTCACTCAGTTTTGAGCTCTCTTTCATGTCCTTTATGTTATTAAAAAAAAAAAAAAAATTAAAAAATGCACGAGTTATGCACTTTTTATTGAAAAATGTACTTTTTACTGAAAAACGCACTTTCTAGAGAAGTGCATTTTTCTCGAAAACTCCATTTTTCTTTTGCTCAATTTTTTTTTTGTCGTGACAGAGGACCTAAATACCTATCTAGATGTATTTTTGAAATTCTCGACCCGTGCCCAGGAGTAGCGATCATTAATGAGATAATACACAAACAAATTTTTCACGCTTAACCCTTACATATAGTCAATGGTATAACAGTCAATATAAAGGTTTTTATCTATGTGCGTACGTAAGTAATACATATATGTATACACGCATGAGTTTATGTACTTATACATAGGTCCGCTAGGTGGCTATCGTTAGATATTTTATGTAGCAAGAAAAGTTCGGTTTCGGCTATAATTACACCTCTAGTATTTTTTAAAACTATTATATATTTGAAAATCATTATGTATTTCACCTCGTTAAAATTATTCAACGAAGAGAATCAAATATGCAGATTTTTTAAATGAGCACAACAAAATTTGTTAGGAACCTTATTCCGAGCGTTTTAAACAACTTGAGAATCTTGCTCAGCCATTGAAGCTTCTCTATAATCCTGATGACCTGATTTACCTTTGACGCCCTCTACATATCTCTGTAGACGTTGTTACGAGCATGCTTTAGAATTGGTGACTAGCACTGATAATGAACGGATGATAATGTTATCGACAACAGAATCGATAGACATGAAGATTTTTTTGCCAAGTACTCCAGAACGCGTGGAAGAATTTAATAATAAATAAGTACATTTTTCTCACTTAAAAAATCAATTGAAAATTACGTAAAAAAGAAGAAAAAAAATATACTTTCGACATTGTCTAATCCCCTCAATGTGAAGTTGAACAATTTTTAAGACTTTTCTATAAAAGCAAATGAATCAACTGTATGTCGTTGTACAGAATGGGTACAAAATGTTGGTTTAGCCTTGCAAAAGTGTTCTACGACATCAGAAAAATAGTACATTATGGAACAAGGGAGAAAAGTCGGTGTTGATTCCCGAGGGTGGGTTCACTGCCTGAGCGAGCGAAGCGAAGCGATTTGTTTTTAAAACAAATTTGAATACTGTAAACTCTCTTTGCTGTCTGATTCCAAGGTAATCCTCGGAAGAAACCATTTAAGTAAAAGTAATCAGGGAATCCATGAAGAAGAATATTTATTAGAAGGGACAAAAGCAACATATCAAGAGCTGAGCGGAACAAGATGCGGAGGCTCACAAAACGTGCTATCTCGGCCGAGGCTAACAGAAGATTCTATCTGAGTGAAGACTCATAGAAGATGCTATCTTGGCTGAGGCTCACAGAACATGCTATCTCGGCCAAAACTAGCTGGAAAATGCTATGTTACTTGGCCAAGATAGCACGTTCTCTGAGTCTTGGCCGAGATGGCATCTTCTGTTAGCCTCAGCTGAGATAGCACGTTTTGTGAGCCTCCACTCAGATAGCATTTTGTTCCGCTCAGCCGTCGAAATAAACTTATTACAGATACAACTTATATAAGTATAATCAATTTTTAATTCAAAGATTTTTATTTGAATAGTTATAAGAAATAACATAAAAATAGTTATAATCTACATCGTGTCGCAATAAATGTACAACCTTCTTTTTCATCTAGTATACACGGTATTCGAGTAGGAACATTTATCATCCTTTGTCTTAATGAAAGATTTGTAAATATCATAACATTTTTTGAAAGTTTCTTTCAATTCAACTTCGTCTGATAAAATTGCATCAACTTCTGCGTCACTCAGAAAATTAAATTTTGTGGTATCTACGTGATTAACTAAAATTACAAGCGTAAATAAATTTCAAAAATCATGTAAAATCCGTTGAAATTTCAAATGTAATTTATCTCATAACCTCAAATAAAACAAGAAAACTTACCTTCAAACGAATACCACAAATTCTGAAGTCCCCACTCTCTTAATATATTTTTAACAAAGCTGCCCATAATTTATTGCTCTTCATTAAAACAAATGAAGTGTAAAAATAGCACTAATAACACTTCAAAGATAAAGTGTTGTGATAAGGATATGTGCGTACGCCAAATATGGTATATCATCACTAGAATACACAGTGACTTGTGTCTTATCGTCCACATCGAGCAGTAGGTAAGATTAGATTAGTTCATTATAAAAGGGGAAAATAGCGATATCAAATTTCATTGGTTAATTACAGTAGGTAAGATAGGTCGTCTACATGCGCACTCTGCTTTAGAATCTAGTATATCTATAATATAATTATAGCTGTCTTGTGACGTTGTGACGGAACTTTTCTGTCACTGTTTGAAGTATGTGTTAATTACCACCTTAACAAACAATAATATCATAATTTACTTATTCATAAACAACATTTTTACACCAAAACAAATAAAAAATCGCTGCCAATTCTTTGGCACTTAGCTTCCTCAAATTAATTTATTGATACCTTTTATTAAATTTAAATTATAAAAATAAGTTTTTCATAAAAAAAAAATTGCTAATGAATTTCAATAATAATTTTTTTTTATTCAAACAAAGATATTAATATCTATCTCTAAATGTCATTGTCTAACTTTTAACTGATCCTTTTGATAAATAAAATATTCTCTGAGAAAATGCGATTCAAAAATATTTAAAAAAATTTTTTATCTTTAAATATCTTTGGTCATAATGAACCGATTTTTTCGAGTAACGAACTCGGTTCGAAGATATAAAAAAGCTATCTCTGTGCCAAATTTCAAAACAATTGGTTGACTTTTACTCCTGTTATCGTCGGTGAAAGAAAATGCACTTATTTTCAAAAATATTTTTTTTCTGCTAAACAAATGAAGATAATCACTTGAAATTTTAACCAAATATAGTCATCGATGAGTGTAATAAGTAGTTCAAATTTCAAAAATATAAATAAAATATTTTTTGATAAATTAATTTATGGAATATGAAAACGTTTTCTTTAATAACAAATGACACACTGAAGATAATTTAACTTTTCAAAAAAGAAATTGTAGATAATTTAACGACCTTTAAAAAAAACTAATGCTATTAAGTTATGAATACTGTAACATATTAAAATATAAGAAAAACGAAAAATTCAAAATCATTTTTTGGTTATAAAGCAAAAGAAAACGCACAAAATCCAAAAATAGGTT
>UXGD01004646.1:0-16496 GCA_900474315.1 Torymus auratus | reverse complement strand
TTGATTTTAAGTAAAAATGCTTCCATTTGATTAACATGTTAACCAACGAAGTTGGCCTATTTTCTAGCAGGGTATATCTCGACCAGAAATAAATATTTTTCGATGATCTTTGTATGAGCATATAGCTAGGTGAATTTTCTAACAACAATTATAGTCCAAACACATTTTTCTAAAGTATGCTAAATATTCTAAAGTATGCTAAATATTTTTTTTAATGAAAAAAAAATACATTTTTTCGTCTTTTTCTCAGATTTTCTCAATTTTTGAGGTGATGACGTTGAACCGAAAGATATTTGATAAATAGACTTTGACACAAAAAAAAATCCGAGCCACACCCTTTATACTCCACGAAAATACATATAAGTTTTAAGAACTCTGATGATTCATGCCGAAGCGTTTAACTCGCGGTGGGTTAAGATGTAATTTTTTATGTTATTTTTGTGAATTTTTCGTCATAAAATACCTGTTTTTTTTAAATTTCATTACTCCTGAGTTTTCAATAGTAGGGTATTATTTTAGTTCTAACCAACTATTGCATTAGACTTTACAATCATATAGGGTAACTAGAATAATAAGTTAGAAATATTCGTTCACCCAAACCATATGCCAAAAAAGTAGGGTAACACATGTCATGACGTATGTATCGAAACATCCTATACAAAAAAGAGATGGACTTGAGATTGAGTCAGCTCTAATGATTGTGATTGGTCGATTTGAAATGAACATGTAAAATTTGATTGGCCCACGATATGGCGCGCGAAGCGCGCATTGACACTACTAGTACACTATAGTTTTCCAGACGTATTTTGGCTCGTTGATCGCGAATTTCGAGGATATTTTATCTAAAATCGCTTTTTTTCAAAAGATATTAACAATAATTTACAAGGTTTGTTGCGTTTTTTATTAGAAATAATTTAATTCTAAAAATTCGTAATCAGCTGGTCAAAATACGTCTAGAAAACTTTGGTATGTGACCGGACCTCCATCAACTACGAAAACGATCGACCGACAACGCGTTGGCGCTCTGGAAAAAGTTCTCTGGCTAGTGCCGCAGCAATAGATTTTCCACGGCAGCTCTTAAAACAATAATCTCTGGGAGCCTCGCGGAAGTAGCGGCGGCGTCAACGTTCGTTTCGCGAATTCCCGCGCGTGCCGGCTCGACGACGGCCGGTTCCCTTCAATCCCAGCGCCATAAACATTTATGAGGGCGCGGCGCGCAAATGCCCACGTGCGAAGTGGAGACTCGAAATTCTGCGGATTTTCAAGTGCCCTGTGTGTGTACATATATATACACAGACACACACACACACACACACAGACACACACCCATACAGTTGAGCGGACACGCGCACGAGAGTCGATCGGAGCGGCGGCTCTTTTATGGCCCGTCGATTACGCCCCGTAGTCTTTCGCGCGCACTACTCGCTGCCTCCACTTAATTTATCGTTCCACTTGCAAAGCTTTACTGCGATAGTATACACTTCGTTACGCGGATATAGATTATTTGTAACGTTATTCAGTATCCTGCTGCAATCTAATGTTTCGACAATCAAATCACTATTGCCTTGAATTTCGCTAATAAAATGAATTATTGAGGACGCAGTAGGACAAATGACATTTTACTATTTTCTAATACTCCGCCAAAGATAGTTATTAGACCGACTATCTGTAATAAATTGAATTATATTTCTTTTTCATTTCAAATACAATTATTTGCTGTGTTCGATATTTATATATCTTCCTAATGCATAACGCAATATATATCCTTAATTATATTGATTATCACGCTCGATGTTATTGTATTACGAGTAACTCAGCGAGGTAAGAAGCTAGGTATATATCGAACCATTTGTGAATCCGAACTATACTAGTATTGAATACTCGACTCAATGAATTCCTACTTGTCGAGACGAATCGATTACTCATGAGAATTGAATTTTTTGGTAAATCATAGTTAAATGATAATTCTTACACAAAAACTCTATTTTACTAGATCTCGTTTATTTTGTATAAGCTTTTCAGCGTAATATATTCATGCTATTAGACGAAGGCAAGTTAGATTTTAAAATTTGAAAGATAACGTGTAATTTATTAGTACTTTGATAAGATATAATGAATACCGCAGAATCGTCCTGTAAGATCATATTAAAAGGCACGTAAACGCAATGGGGAATCGAAGATAAGCAACCCGTATTAAAATCCAAGTAGTCTTATCTTGCGAACGATTTACGAATTTCTATTTCTCCAGGCATAAATCTGTAAATAAAAAGGCGCGCGCAGAGCTCGCGGCGACTGTACATCCCCCAGAGCAGTTTTTAAAACGGCACTTACGTATTCATTGCACTCGCGTCGCGCGACAGGGCGCGCACCCCGCCTGATATATACATAGCCGAAACAGGGCTAGCATATTACAGCGATAAACATCGCGGCGCGTATCTTAATCTCAAAAAATGTCTCTCGATTTCTCTCCTTTTCTCCCTTATACTTACGGACGACGTTCCGTACGCGCGGCAGTCTCTGCAGGCGCGCGCGCGTCGCCAACGCCGCCTGGCATTCTAATTTTCTCCCGGCACTCGATTTCCTTCTCCCCTATACACGCGCCGTATAACACCACAGAGACCGAGAGACGTATTAGCCATTATATTAGATTCGCCGGGCGCGGTCCTACAACTGTCGCACGAGCGCGCCTTCGGCCTAATTAAGGGGGCTGGAGCTGCGATTCGAAAAGCGAAACAGATGGCGGCCTTCGGGCTTTTTGCGCCCCTTCTTTTCTCTCCTCTATGCATTAGAACTAATCTTACACTTGCGCCAAAAGGGGGCTCGGAAATTTTGAGTCCACTGCGCTAAAGGTCAATCCCTCGGAAACTTCTCTGGCGTTACGTGCCTGCTCGAATAATTCATCCAAAGTATCTTCATCTCTGTCGCGTAACTCCACAAGATAACGAGAAACGATATCGATATACCCTTCTCTCCTCCCATTCTATTCTGCCACCTCCGTATTCTCTCGGCCCAGCTCTATTGTGTTATATCCCTCCCGTCCTCGTGCCTCTTTGCTTTAACTTGACTGTATCTACATCTCGCTTTATTTCTATTATTTTTACTCTCTATTTCCCATTTTTTGTCCGAACAGCTGCGACGCTTCAACTATATCGCCAGAGTCGGTACAGATACAGTATCCGAAGGAGAGGGACAGCAAGAGAGAAAATCGAACTAAATGGTTTGATTTCTTCCCCTTGATTTCGATATCAGATACCGCTAGACAATGAGACGCCCATCTCGTATTTATTTGGCGTGATCAATCGCGATTAGAGAGGCCAGTGCCCCCTGGCAGCGCTGGTGCATGGCCCGAATCCGAGTTCTCAATACGTACCTATGTACACATATACAAGGTGAGAAGCGTTAGGCATCAAAATCGTTTTCTCTCGCCCGCTGCACATACCTGATTAAGATAGTCATGGCGATAGGCGCGAGGGCGCTTTTCCTCCGCAATTATACTGCTCTCAACGAGACATATCAACTATACGACTTCTAAATCCAATTCAGTGCTGATAACTTCCCACAAACTAATTTATCATTTGTTTACATAAACGCATTCATCTAATTGTATCTTTTGAACATATCAACGACCGATCCCATTAAAATGACTTGCGTATACTTTTTAAAATGTTGAATCTTACAGTTCCAAAATAGACCTCTTTTTTGCAGTAAGCATTTTATAACAACATAAAACGCATTTCGTTAGACGACTTTATTATCATTGTTATTAGAAATAAAAGATAACGAATAAAATGAAATTGGGTAGCTGCTGCAATTGAATTACAGGCGGTACATGATTTGATTGAAAAATGTTTTAATAGCAGGTAAATTATCTAAATTTAATTTGAATTTGACAATAGAAAGAAGGTGCCACAGTTTATTAAACAGCATTACATAATATTGTTATTATTAAATATATTATAATTTAGTGTATACTTAATCCCTATTTTGATTATTAATGTCATCGATAGCAGGTGTTATCATATACAAACTCATTTAGATAACTTTAAGTGGTATAATTTCGTTATCACACGGGTATCTAGAAAGTCTAATAATGGTCTGTGAAGAAAATGCAAGGCAGCTAATTTTTCAGCAAATATGAGAAAAAGCCGTACTACTAAGCTAATAACTCTCTGCTTTATTCCGGTTTTCTTTTCCCACGAAAGCAATAGGATTGGCGCAAGGGGAGGGAACACCTTGAGCAATTACTATCCATTATATTCGCGGCACGAATACGCAAGGCATGCGTGAAACGGCGTCCGAGGCAATTACAACGATACGCCGAAACGGCGTGTCAATTTGCTCACTTCCGCGAATAGGAAGAGCTGTCTTCCGGAAAAAGCCGCGAGAAGGGAATTCGCGGCGGGTAACGGGCGAACAATTACAGGCAGCCGCGCGGCCGCCGAGACACTCCATTAAGAACGATTCATTTGCATTCGTTTATGTGCTCGGCCGACTTGAAAAAATATGTTCCTTGCAAGGGCCGCCGTCGTCGCCGTCACTGTGCGAACTTATGAATTATGCATGCGCGAGAGTCGTGCTGACGCGCCGAGAAGCTACTGCCGCAGCGCCGCTGAGCTGAAATGAGGAAAAGCGCGTGCGCTACAACTCTCCGAGCTTGTTTCCTCTCTCCCGCCCCTTGCACTCTCTTGCACTCTTTCGCCCGCCCCATGCGCGCACTTTATAGCAATTAGTATTATAATTACATATTGTTGGATGCGGTTAATTCCTGGCGAGAGCAGGGAGGGGACAGGGGGAAAGTACCCCCGCGCTCGCGACCGCTGATTTATCGAGGTCTGGAAGAGAAAGCAAGTGGGTACACATAACAGGCAAATTGGAACTGGGACAGATGAGGGCGAGCCGTCGGATGCTCTTCGCTCGCCCGTTCTTTCGACTTGATTTACCGAACGTAGCTTTATTTTTATCACTCCGCACTATATAACTTTCGCTACGGACAATCTCGCCATCCATTAATATTGTAAGAATTGTTTCTGTTCTCGTATAGCAAAATACCTCTACTTTACATCTTTCCTTTTCTTGTATATACAAAAGTTTTTACGTTATTAAAGCAACATTAATTCGCTATTTTTAAGTTCATTTGCGCATTAACTACATAGCGTCACATATTGTGCCCAATCTTCTCTTATACTTGTAGTTTATATAAAATCGAACCAATTTTTAAATATTTCATTCAAAGTAGCATAAATTTCATATTAATATAGATCCATTAAATTTGTATTTTATAATTCTGATGAGTATAATATTATCACAAAACGCTAAGGACATATTGGTGCATACTCATATTATGAATACTACTATATATTCAAACAGTGAAATTCGCTACAAAAATAGAAAAAATTATTATGTAAAAAGTAAAATTTGTTATGAAAATCTTAAAGATTACTATTTAGAGAGTAAAAATCCAACATGTTGAGTGCGTACCCCAGCACTACTATGAAAATTATTAATTTTCTTATAAAAAAAAAGTTTACAAATAAATGTTTCGCCGCGTAGTATTCAAAGACACTTTATAAAACGAAAAACCCATCTCACCATGTTTTAAGGATATTCACGCGAATCATTCATTTTTGCTGATATGATATAGTAGCGTTCTTATAAAAACGTATAAATGTATTGAGCATAATTATGGATTGAGTAGAACTTATGATTAGCGATAAATGTAACAGCTGTATATGAGGAACTATGAAATAACATTAAAAATCGATATCGGTTTAACTACATTGTTCATTAAATAAAAAAAGTTAATATTTTTAATTCTAAAAAAGCAATAAAAACTTATTTTCTCTAGTCTTATTTTCTATTTTTACAATTAGTTTACATACAATATGTTACGTTTTCCTGTCTGAATAATTAACAAACATTTTACACATGCAGTACTTATACAGCTTATATCATTTATAAATTACCCTATGAACTTCTGGTCAATATATACAACAGTATTCGAAAAATAACAATGTATAAAAACAATTATTGAAAAACTTAAACCTCAAGTATGAAGTTATTAAAATTTTAAATTGTTTTAGGCGAAAATTGTACAATTCGCAGGGTACAATACACATGCATAAGGGAAATGAATTGTAAAATTGTGCATAGCATAATTTATTCTTCATTACTGACTTCGCCGTTATAAAAAGAATCAATCGCCATTACTCAAAATCTGCAACAATAACATGATCATCAAGAAAACAGCTCGACCAGCAATTATACCTTGACACGAGGTCAATCGATAGTGATAAGAAACATATTTATCGTTTTGAGATATTTAATGTCAAAGTTTTAATAGTTAATACATGACTGTTACTTGCTATTTTTGTATTATTTATGTAATTTAAAAAAAAGAGCAATAGAGAGCTCTGTTTAGGGCATTAGTAATAGTTTTAGTTGCGAGGAATCCAAATATATTCACACCTCAATTTTTTAAATAATAAAAATCAAAATATTATAATTATCTTTAAAAAAAAAGTATTCTTTGCAAAGTCTAATTTATTATCCGAATAAGAATTCATAAAAAATATTAAAAATATGAACTTGTTTCATTTTACTAAAAAATAATATCAAATGGTAATTACATTTTAACACTCATTTTCTACAAACTCTAAACACTGGTATTACTTTTGCACGCCGCATACCTATACGTCTACTTATATAATACACTTTAATGGACGTCTTCCTTTCTTGTAGTTATATTACAGAAGAAATTATATTTAATGGAAACAAATTAGAATAATACAGCTGAACGATAGAATAGTTACTTTATATTACAGAAGCTTTGAGATTGATTGCTACTAAAGAAGATAAAATCAGGACTGAAATAACACTTTATTAATTTACCACTTTCATCATTTCGACAATGTAATGTTTGGGGTCGGGGTCATAGTAGCTGAGTCACAATCTAAAACTCCCAAGTTGCTATCATTCTCTACGTATACATCTCTATCATTTAATCATTGTGGCTTAATCTATTCAGTTTTCCAGAAATCTAAAGTAAATGAGTCGGACACTGAACGCGATCGTGCAATGACTAGTGAATTCCAAGTCGTAAATAACATTCATCGATTCGTGCTTAATTGCTTACTTTAATATAGGAATTCTTCTTAACTTATCAAAATTATATTCACAGTTCAAAGTTCATCTATCAAAATTAAAATTGTTATTCCTATATCTTTTTTAAATTTATTATGCTACAGATTACAATTATATGATTATGTTCTTTTGAAACAAAAAAGCATTAGGTACATAATATCACTCTTAGATCGAGCTCAAGAGATTATAGAAATTCGTTAATGTAGTGCCGCATTTAAAATCTAACCCAAATCTAAAACCCTTTCATTTTTTATTTTTGCAAAACTGAGAGTAATTCTAGTTTTGCCGATCTACCTAAATGTAGCACAATACATTTTAAATATGAATAATATTACATTTAATTAAAAAGCGTTAAAATAGACGTTTTATTTTTGAAATTCTACATAAAAATGAAATATTTATTTCTCTTTAATAATTTCTTTATTCATTAAATATTCATTGCTATAAATATATTAAAACCAGAGACAGGAATTTTAATACGGCTATCATTTATTTGATTGGGAGACGGTTCTATTTTTATGAGTATTGAAAGCAATATATATCGATAAAATATTAAAATTATATATCGGCAATGAAAATTAAATTAAAAATTACCGGTTTCTGAAATCTGTTAAATAGACATAAATTAAGATGTCGCTGCAGTGAGTTGGTTTAGCTGTGAAGGGTACACTGGCTCTGTATAAATTACAATTGTAAACCTTGATAATTTTGTCGGAAACACCTGCGCCTCACTCGTCCCCAATCTAGCACTCTCTCCCCCACGCGCTCGCGCGTCCCTGGTGATTTCTATGACTCTTCCGATACTTGATTCAGTATAACCAAAATTAAACCTGCATGCACTCGCGTTACTCCCACCTATCACTATAAACCTATGCGTAGAGCATGAGCAACACGTAGAATACAACATTCAGAAGTATGCGGTTATCTATTTTTTGTTCTTTCCTTGGTCAATCTTTATAGAAATAATATGTTTATCAACAGCTTCTCGTAATCTAAGTTCAAGTTATTAATAAAATATTTTATATTTATTCCTACAAAATTCAATTACTGATGTATAATTTTAAAAAACTTTGTCCCCATCTTTGTCAGACTAGTAAATTTCCCGATATATATCTCAAGATAGTGACTCTGAAGCTTTTCTTAATAGTGTAATTGTAACACAAGATTAACGTATTTTGTCTATAAAAGTGACATAAAGTAAACTCAATAAGTTGTAGGAGGAAACGAGAATACACAGTTGTAACTTTGGGAAATTGTTTTTTGATTCGATGCGGTGAATTGAAAAAAACTATTTTGGCTTGTAGATTCGAATGGAAGTATCTGAGTCGAAAATTTGCGTCCAAGCCAATCTCGGAGTCCGCTGCAACAAGCCGGTGCAGCGAAGCCCTAGCCGCGCGCAAATACGGGGGCACGCCACCATAATAGAGAGCGAGCTAGCTACCGTCGCGCGGCGAATGCGAACGGCGATGCATCCCGGACAGATAGAGCAGGAGACAGAGAGACAGAGCCGTTTATCGTAATACTGATCGCGATAAACCGCTCTCGATATTCGACCCCCGGCCTCGATTGACCGGCTGGCGCCCGACTAGTCAGCCCGGCCACGGGACGACGTAGCCCCCCCTCACGCCCCTTGTGCGCACAAACCGACCGAGTATATGGAGCGATCGCATTCGGTGTGTATGTACACATGCGCGCGTCTACATAGGGCAGTCCACCCCCGTCCCCGGAAATGGCCCATAAAATTGCCAACGACTCGCAAATCCTATACCCGTCCTGTAGTAGCACCAACCGCTCTTCCGAATTTTACCTCGCGAGGATTTATCCCCTGCGTCAGATCTGTTCCCTGTCTGTATCTCCCTTTTCTCTCGCATTCGAATGTCTTATGTTGATGGATACTCTCTCAGCTAATTGTTTCCTAATGGAAATAATACAAAAAAACATGTCAGCATAACGTGCACAACACTTATCGCAAGTTTCATTTAGAATGCAATATTAAAGAGGATCCTCTATAGCAAAATAGTTTGTAACTTTGATAATATTAATACACCGTAATAATATTATATGTGGCTTCAGGGAATTTATCGATCATAGTGATCGATTTCAAATGTGGTTCGAAATATGCTGCACCGTCATTATCATACGATTTCACTGATTATATTGTTGATATAATTGCTAATAACCATAAGGTTATTGAATTACATCGATAAATTAGTAAACTTGTAATGTCATGTGTAGTCACTACTACTTAAATGTTCGAAATTTATTGCCGTTGATATTCTATCACAGATTACAATTATATAACCAAAAAGATATACAAATTTTTTATTAATTATATAAATTAAAATTACGTAATTCATTGAATAATTAAAACAAAACTTCGAGAGAAAAAGAATTGAATTTTGAATATTTAAAAAAAGTTCAATCTTACCCTATTAGAAGCAACAGTAATTGAATAAGATGAATCGAACATTATATTTTACTTTGATTTATTTAAATAAGTTACAAAATAAATGTAATAAATATTGCACATTATGATACTTATCAAAATAAATTTTCTTTACAAAAAACAATTTTAAAGCTATTTAAAACATAAATTAATAATATATAAAAATAATAATAAATAATTCTTTTGTAATTAAAAAATATTTAATATTCAATTTATAATTTAAATTTTAGCGTTAGGTTGTTAAACCACTTTTTCTCTTATGTGTAATTAACAACAGTCTAATAATTAAAGAAAATCTCTAAACAATTATCTCTAACTAACACGAATCCACAAAAGTTCGAAGATTTTAACAGAAGTTTAGATACTGGAATTTTAGATCGGAAGTATTTAAAAAGTTTCAATTTTATCAAATTATAGTACTGATTCCTCCACTTATATTTATTCAAAGATGTTACGTTTTTTTATTTTTATCTGAATTGCGATATTTTAATCTAAATCATAATATATCGGTATAGGTTTTGTTAATAAGGTATTAACTTGCAGTGTCCATTCAAAATCGAAATTACTACTTTATCTTACATAGCTCTGATTACTATACACACACACACACACTTATTTCACATATCTGCCATATAGTGTTTTGTGCCTCTATTCGGTCGTTCCCGTTCATTGTATTTACGTATTTCTTGCCTGTGTTTGAAAAAAAAATGTTACGCATTTAAAATATAATTTTAAACATTTTTAGAGTAGTCATTACGGGTGTTCTTATTTGAAATGTTGGTGATCATTTTAGAGTATGGTTTAATAATTTTATTAATTAATGAATAATGAATTACCAAATTACTTTTTTGAAAATATTATTTTATATACATTAAAACAAGAATCTGCACAAAAGATTCTTTTTTGTATATATAAATTTATTATCATTATAAATAAAATGTTTATGACGTTATTTCAAATTTGTTCTCTCTTTCATGTATAATTATTATTTTTATCATTCAAATATTAACATTTCACGATAAATTTCATTGTTAGTACTTGTAAAATAAACCACTATTGACATTTTGACCGCCCCCTATTGAATAGAGATTTGAATAAAACAATGTTTGTGCGAAAATTGAATGCAGTGTATTATTTTATTAATTACTTAGCGTAATTCAGTTTTCAATGCTTTCAATTCTAAAATGATGTACACTGCTTAATTGGTAAATACACTATTTAAAAACTTCATTGTTGCTCTGTAAAATAATACGATAATGTCATTGCAAATAAAACATTTGGAGAGAAAAATAAAAAAAAAACACGATAAATGATATCTAAAAAATCATAATTTTCCAACACATTTTATGTATTGCATGCGACGTACACTGCAAAAAAGATATGGAAGACATCCCCATATAAGTACTATACAATATAGTATTATTTGATTACGACCTTATTTTATAGTAATGTATGCCAGGAAGTCTATGCTAAAAATGCTTATAAAATATGCTATTGATGATTACTATAATTTAAAAATTTTTCATTTAGCACATGTGAAATTGTGATATACCTATATAATGTTAAATTCACTATAAAATATGATTTGCTTAATAATATAGCTTTACTATAATTTAAAGTTGATTTACCTAAACTCATACATTTATCATTAACATATTATAGTTTATTGTACCACGAAAGATGGTATAAAACAAATTTAGTCTCATACGCTAACCATGGAGCTAAGGTCGTGATTTAACGTCGTAGTTTATAGTTATTCTTTGCTGAGTCGTCAAGTCTTGTATTTCGCATACTTATGATATTGCAATAACATTTTATTTTATCATTTGTAATAAATATGATACTATCTAGTTATTTTTTAAAATTTGTTTGGTCAAATTGTAGCATTGTATTGGTTATATCTAAAGAAAAGTTGAAAATGCAAAACATATGTTAAGACTCTGTATCATATAACTTTGCGTGTATTGAATTATCTCCTGATTTTTTAAACAACATACTTCGGTATATCACTATTATGATTCACGATGTAAAATCTGAAATTTCATCTGTTACTCGATACTATTTTGTTTGAGAATGAGAAAAAAAAATGTTATAGTCAATTAACTGAATCCGACCACTGGAAACACGATTCCTCTTTTATTGAAAATATTGGGTTAGCTAACCAATCACAAATAGTTTTATCGTGCTATGAATATAATTTTAGATTATGAATATAATTTTTCAGTATGATTTGATTTGAATTAGTTTAAATAATGTTAGAATCAAAAAACTTTTCAAATCATAAAAAGAATAATTTTGTATTCTATTATGATGTAAGTATTTGGTTTTAAATAATTGAAAGTAAATAATCGTTTTAAAAAATTCAAATGTAGCGAAAGTAGCAAATTTCCCGCCTATTTCTTACAGACCAATCAAACCGAATCTATAAAGGCTTCACAATATCCGGCCGTCAGTTTTTTAAGAGGAGATTAGTTAAGAAATGTTTAAAGAAGACGTTTTATTTGTACTTATTGTATTTTAACAGGTCAATAATAATAATGGGATTTGTTACTTCGCTGGAGGAGAAACGCATGCTTTTTTAAATCGAATATTATTTAATCAACCTTTCATATTAAATTTATATTCTTATGTTTAACAAAATTGTCGAGTTTCAACTGATTTTTAAGTATTTGGAATTTTTCATACTTTTGTAAAGAACAAAATCGCGCGGCATAGATATGTAAAATATTGTGAATTTTACGAAACTAAAACTCAACAGGTTCAGATCCGCCCTCCGTGGCATCAGACAACCTTTGTGCTCGAGTGATGAAATTAGATTTGGAATGTAAATTCCAAATTGAAATTGTCAAAGTTGAAAATACATAAAATTCCTATAATGCTTCCGCAGGCAAGCGAGTATGAAAGGCGCAGTAGAAAAGGGCACTTGCCGGTCGTGTAGGCGGCCGCGGCAGCGTTGGCCGACGCAGCGAGCAGCGCGACGAGCCACGTGATGTTCGTGAAGAGGGCCATGATAGCGGTGGACAGCCGTCTCCTGCGAGGTAGCCTCGCCGTCGTCGCCGGGGCGTCTTCGGACCACGTGCTCCCGGGCGTCGTCCGGTAATCGCCGTCGCGCGCTTTCTCGCTCACCCCTATGACGTTCCGGTTGTGATCGAATCGGCGCCGATCCATTGACCTTTCAACACTTGTAGCTCTCTTCCCTTCACCGTTCCTCGTCCTTTACCACTTCGTCGGCCGTTCACCAAGCCAGAATCTTGTAGAAAATCAGACTGCGATCCGGCATGCTTGCGCTTTCCACAATTTGCACTGTTTTGTCTCGCATCCACGCGCGCGGATCTCGGTACCCTCCTGAAAGGGGTGACACATTCGACCGGGAGCGAGGCGCACGCGGGTGCCGGCTCTGCGTTCGCGGACGCTGATCGGCGTCGACTGGCCGGCCGTGGAGTGCCGTCGTAGTCTCTGCCGCAAGGCGCAGCGCAGAGCCGAGCGGCGCACCCCCACCCCCGCGGCCGCGAGGCCACGAGGCCGCTCGCGGGCCAATGGCGGCGGGGCCGCGGGCGACGCCCCCGTGTCGCGAGGGCGGCGCCTCCGGATTAAGATTTTCGACTTTGCCGCTGCGCGCGGACAGCGCGGCTTCTTCGCGCGCGGCCGGTATTAGGTCGGCCGCCACCCGCCCGCAGTGCTGAGAGGAGGGAGGGCACGGATGGCTAATTTCAATCTGGAGGACAATTTGAGGACCTCGCGCCAGCGCGTGCGACCGCGCCGAAGAAGCCCAAGGAGCCGCACCGCCGGCGATTGATTCCGCGGGTGGGCCACCGCCCTGCAGAGGCCCGAGCTTTATTGAGTCGTCGGCGGCGCGGCTCCTTCGGCGCTCATTTTTTAACCTTCGCGAGATGTGCCCGGGGTTTTGATGACTCGTTACCGCCGCCTCGCTCCTATCGTCCAGAATATCACGTTATTGAAAACGCAGTTCTATCTTTTAATTACCTGACAACACATGAATTTTCAGTGCAGGTAGGCTTCGATAGAAGCAATGCCAAGTAATAAGCTGCAATTTAATTACAACCATCGATTTCTGACATGCGTTGATAATAATTGTGTTATCTCTTTACTAGCGACAGAATGTAAACTGAAAAACGATTATTCCATCTTCTATTCATCGTTATCTCCGATACAGTTATAAACCTGTTTACGACTATGAAAGTTTCAGCTTTGGGTAAATAAACATTCCTTTATTGAAAAAATACAATCCTTTCTGCTGAAAAAAAAATGTTACCAGATGTCATCGTACAAGTCTTTTGAAAAATCTAAAAATTTTCTCGCTATCGTGCTTTCAAGAAAGTAGCAAAATCTGACGATGAAAACTATTTTCCCGCCCGGATAATCCCCGAGAAATCCAAAGGAAGCGTGCAGGCATGTCCATTGGAATAATACGGGAGCTCCGCCCCGACTCGCGCATATACAGTTATATAAGACGATGTGGTGGGAAAAGATTTTTTTCCGTGTATATACACATCGGAGTCGTGACTGTGAGCCGGTGAGCGAGGAGAAGGACGGGTTGAAGGGTGCGGCTTTCATTTGGCTGATGTAAGTTTGAAGCTTCACGGATTTGACGGGCTCGTCCCGTCCGCTCGCGTAGATAGCCCCAAGCGGAAGTAAGGCAAATCCGACAACTCCGGCTGTGTGCGCCTCCGCCTACCTTCTCTCACTCGCTTTTCCCCAGAAACTTCCGATATATACCTCGCCAATCAGAATAGAGAACAACGGAGAAAAAAAAGAGAGACAAAGAGAGAGAGAGAGAGAGAGAGAGAAGAGAGGCGATTTACGGATTAAGCTGCGATGGCCTAAAAGCTTAGAAAAGTATTACGAATATGCGGCTACTCACTCATATTAAAAGAATAACATTTGCTATAGATGTCATGTGAACACTTTTTCAGGCTCTGATTTGCTGCAGGGAATTTATAATATACGCAATTAAAATAATGTAAGACTATATAAAAATTACATTTTGTCATTTTCACATATTTGTTTTCAAAACATTTGAACGTAGGCATTTGGACGAAAGTCATCTCGACATTTCTATAGTAAATATAATTTTAAAACATAAGCCGCGATTTAAAAAACTTGACCTCCTTTCGGAAAATCTTCAAGATGGAAAGGAAATGTGTTTTTCGTAAATACATTTCCATGGGATCTATATAATACGGGAAATCTTATTCTTCATAGAAAATCATCGTCTAATAGGGCATCATACTAAGAATAACGTAATTGTTAATGTTTTAGTGAATTTCAATCATAAGATGTATCGTCTGAGTGTTGAATCACGGCAAGAGCAGCCAGCGCGAGGATAAAGAGCACGAGACTCTATATAGGTGCAGATTGTCAGAGGCCATGCGGTATTAGTTGTCTCAAGTCGGGAGAGCAGGGCGCAAAGCCACCTGCGGCCCGAGAGATTGACGTTTAGCTTATCGCCGGGGGAATTTTCCTCGGTTACAATTAAGCCTCGGCGCTATCTGCGCTCGTTAGCGCTCTCTCCTCTCCCTATGAAGATTGTCGGCGAAGTTATGGCGACAGCGGACGCCGGGCCGCCGCGCTTGATAAGGAGCGCGTCGCGACGGCGAACTAATTTTTACGAGCCAAGCTCATGGGGTTCTCGATGATGCTCGCGGGCGCCTCGAGCATAATGGCCCGCTCCGCGAACTTTCTCCGCCCCGCCACCGGCTGATACCACCCGATGGATATCGTAATTCACGCTCTCTTATATACCTCCTCTAGTCTTACTTTTTTCACTTGTACATGTGACTCACTTGCCATTAAGTATACCATCAATTGAAGCTAATTCATTTCTTTGTCTACTATCTTTTGTACACTTCCTCTACTGACAAGGAGAGTCTACGACCTTTGGGAAATGGATTTTCGCGGGCATTGGAGATTCGATTTCTGCAATCTAAACATGAAGCCCAGTGCCCACATTTCCGTCTATTGGGATCTTTTTATTAAGATATGGCCAATCCCATCTCAAATATCATCAATCCCGTTAAAAAATGATGGCGCTGCTATTGACTGTCACATTGTAAGTATTTAAGATGCGAAAACGACAAAACGAAATTCTAAAAGTAGACAGTAAATGCTAAAATTGAAGCCATGATTTGTTAAAAAATATTGATTTTTCAGGAAGCTCCAAACAATCAAATATAGCGTAAGAAAATGGTTAAAAATTTCATTTTTACACGCTATCTTTGATTGCTTATAATTTTCTGAAAATTCAATATTTTTTTAAAAAATCAGAGCTCTTACTGTCTAGTTTTATATTTTTTCTTCCTCGTTATCTTATATACTCACAATGTTACAGTCAATAGCAGAGACATCATATTTTAATGAAATCGAGGATGTTAGAGATGAGATTGCCTATACCTCAAGAAAAAGGGCCTATCAGATGAAATTAGGAACACTGGGCTTCATTTTTAAGTACCAGAAATCGACTCTCCAATACCCGCGAAAATCCGTTTCCCATAAGCGATGGACTCTCCTTGTTGCCGATACAACTTGTAAAACAAACAACAAAACATAATTAAAATGTACATATTAAGTAAATTTGAAAACATGCTTGATTTTACTCTTTGTGCGTAGATTTCTAGGGCCGTGAAGTCCTCAGCTAAGAGTACAGCCACTCTTAGGCTGCCGTGACCTCGCACAGAAGTTTTCTGGTAATTGAAGGTCCAGCGTGCACGAGTTAGTAAATAACTCGGGGCCGTTTTGGCTAAGAGGCAATTCAATCACGTTAAAAATCGTTTAGTTTATACGTATAGAACGTAGCAGGTTGAAATTACGATTTTCTTTTTTGTTTCTCTACCTCTATCTCATATGTTTTGTTGCTTAGTTATTTTAAAAATGTTATTAATTCGTTGCTATG
>UXGD01004645.1:0-16496 GCA_900474315.1 Torymus auratus | reverse complement strand
CTCAGAAGAAATCCTTTTGTTATAATAAATAATCCACTTGCGAGAGTGGATTCACTTATGAGGTTCCTTTGTTAAGCGCATATGTTTACTCCAACCAAGTAACAATCTGCTGGCGGCAAATAGACGAACCTCAAGCAGATTTTATTTTTGCCTCAAGAGGATTTTCACTAGGTCGTAATTCAAAATTCTGTTCTATTCGCAAGTAGATTCCACTTGCTTCCAGTATCCACTATTTTCAGTGAATGAATGATTTCAGCATCGATTAAGCGATAAATATGACACAATTTAGCCTCAAAACAAACTCGAATTATTAATAAAGTTATATTTATTTACAAAAGTAATGTTTTACTTTTAAAAGCTTTATTTCCATAATAAAGGAAAGTTTCCAGCGCGATGCCTCTTAACTAATTTCTTACACACCTCTATTCCCCCCGCTTGTATATTTATAGCCCGCTTCATATATCGACGATTACGATAAAAAAGAAGTTTATAATAAACTCTTTAAAAGCTTAATGAGATAGACAATTTCCAAGATAAAAATAAAAGTACAAAGCGCACCCTAGAATAATCAATTACTCTCGAAATGAAAATTTCTTAATTAAGCGTAACATTGTATAAATTATAGTATTGCGAGGCGATATTAATTCCCAACCGAAAGAAATGCCGAGCGGCGAGTCGTTGAAGTTAATTAAGGGCAAATTCACGGATATAATGGTACGTCAAAGGATCGATAATTAAATTAAAATATGACGTGTTTACCGACTTCGCGTATATCGTACGCCACGATCAAACAAAACGCGTCCTTCTTCCGTCACCCCGTTATATTGAGTCGAAGAGCAATTACGAAAATTTCGTTAGCTTCTAGCACGCATAAAAGCCTTTTCCTTGCGCGAGGGAATATAAATATATAATAAATTTTAACTCTTTCATTTAATAAGATCCAACGGAGCTTTATAATAGGAACTATAGAACATATTCGAATTGTCAAACATATTTTTATAATTCCAACAGAATTTGAGTACGATCGTTCCACAGTTTAACCGAATTTCAAAAACAACTTATTTCATCCCGAATATTATAGTTATTATTATAGCCAAACAATTACAGTGCACACAAAAAAACGAATGAATCATCACGTGTATAGTAAAGCTATTTTCCACAGGTTTCAAACTTCCGCAGAAGAGTGTGTCTAAAGTCCCCCCCTTACCTCGACACAGATACACAACGTCGCCAATATAAGCACACACAGATCACGGTAAGCTCGAACACAGACAAAAGAATATCTAAAACTCCTCTGACATTACCGCGAACACCAGCAACGGCGACGGGAAACTCACGGCTTCGTCATCCGTGGGCGGGTGTATGCTCGTGGCGAACTCCTCGGGATCGACGACAAACGACACGTTCACCGCGGCCACGGCAGCCGCTTGCGTCGTCGTCCCCGTACCCGTCGTTCCCGCATCCTCGTCCGAGCCTCCAGCCACCGTCGGCACTGTACTCCTGGCGGTAAGCCCACCAGGCGACCGCTGCCTACTGCTA
The DNA here is from genome assembly GCA_900474315.1 of Torymus auratus. Taxonomy (NCBI): domain Eukaryota; kingdom Metazoa; phylum Arthropoda; class Insecta; order Hymenoptera; family Torymidae; genus Torymus; species Torymus auratus. Next base: position 14,957 of record UXGD01004645.1, on the reverse strand, counting down.
CTCTTCATTGCGTGGTGATGACGATGATGGTGGCGGTGATGGTGCTGCTGCTGCTGCTGCGGCTGATGATGGTGGCCGCCTCCACTGCTGCCGCCGCTACCCGTGCTACCGTCGCCCTGCTGCTGCTGGCTGTGGAGTGAGCAGAGAGATTCAGTGAGGATTATGCGTGCGTGATGCACTTGGGCGCCGGTGCATCGGCTTTGTTGCGCGCGAGGTGTACAAGTGGGTGTAAGTGCGCGAGCGACCGTGAAGGTGAAGTCGGATAGACGAAGCGGAAGATTTTTGCCAGCGAGGATTAACGATTTAGAGGCGAGTTTTTCGGAGCGGGAGATTACTTTTGCAGGGGCTGCGGAGAGTTTAAGTATTTAGAGAGGGGGACGACTGTGTCGCGATTAATGCTATCTTGAAATGAGAGACGCCGAGGATGGAGATAATAAGGTTCCGGAAAGTCTTTTTTTCGCGAAAGAATGAAAAGAAATGATGAATGGACTGTTGCCGGGAGATATTGTTAAGTGTCTAAAAAGAATTATATCGAGGAAAATTGCGAGTAGCTAGGTAACAATGGGAACACGTAAAACTTAGTTTATGACACTTCATTCAGAAACGTAGATCTTGAAGCATACAATTTGTGTCAACGAGAACAGTTCAATGCGGGGTTCTGTTTCGGTGCATTGAAAGATCGACCGAGAGCATCATAGTACAGATGTGCGTTTTTGTACCAAGAGATATCCCTCATATGTTCTCATCGTTTTGCAATATGCGTATCAATAGTCCCCAGCTGTAGATTATTGTTTGACGCCGCGTCGAACGATCGATCGAAAAATTCGTATTCGAAATTGGTTTGATTTTTTTTTATGATATACCGATAATTTAGTTCGTTTAGAATTTTATTGAATGCGAACAAATTTTTAGTAACAGAGTAGGATTCGATCTAGGAATTAGTTTTATTGGTAATATATGTAGATTGTAGAATGAATATCAGAATCAGATTGGTTAACGGAAAAGAATTGTATAGAACACGCTTATGATGATAATATAGTTCTTAGATTTCTAAAAGAGCACATCTTTGTTTATAGTAGAGCGGAAATAAATATAGACGTCGATAGAAGAAAATCATCAGAATACAAGTAATCTGAGTCATAATAAAACATATATATCTATATAATGAATCATCGTTAAAAACCCTGGAATTCCTTTCAATATAAGTTCATCAATATTTACAGCGTGCCATTATCTTAATCTATATAATTTTCCGCGATGTGATACGAATTAAAAAAAAACTTTTCTATTAATACTCTCAAAGATCAAAGTATAGAGAACCTATATAATACGCAAAATTAAACAAGCGCACACATTGAGAAAGTTTTCCACTGGCGAGTTTAATTTATCGGCTCTTTTTTCCTGTCACGTAGCCATCCTGTGAACGTTGTCAGTCTGGGCGACTATTGTTCTTTAATTATTTCCAATGGAAAAATTAATGTATCGATCAACGGTAAACCACGTACACACATAACATATATTTTACAATTGATCATAATTGATCAATGGGGCTAATCGAGTTAACGTCGCGGTGCTGCGATATGGTGTAATTGGTGAATTTAAATTATTATGCATTACGCTAAACGTAACATCTTTTTTTAATGAAAAAATAAATATTTAAGTTTTCGTGATAGGAAGATTTTGAGAAATAAATGTTAATAATTAGTAGAAGTATGATTATTTTGAGAATGTGATTTGTATTGAAAAGATTAAATTTACCCTAATTTGTTCTAATTAAATGAACATTAAAATTGGTTTAAATTAACTCTAATTTACTTTAATTCAGTAAAACAGGTAATTAAATTATCAAATATTATCATGAAAAATTAGTGGCATTTAAACTATGACATAAAGAAAAAAATAAAAAAATAAAAAAATAAGTGTACTAAAACAGTTAATATCGTTAAAATGTCTCTTTAATGTTAGGTTTCTCACTGAATTTAACTGTTTTCATTCAATAAACTTCTTTCCCAGAATAAATATATTTTTTTTTTAATTATTTCTTAACTTTTCACAGTTTTATTGAAGTGTTCCATAAATCCATCGAGTAACTTTATACTTTTCTCATTGCATCATGGAGTTCAAATTAACTTTAATTCAGATACTCTAATGTACATAAAGAATAACTCGTTCATCAAGTTTTTCTGCGCAGCAGCATCTCACAATGTGAGTTTGCCAGTACTCAAAGCCTGATCAGGCGCTTAGGATGATAAAAGTAATGATGATAAAAAAAAAGAACTTACGCTGCAGTAGCATTCCGCGACTTGGGTGTGTGATCAGTGGTAGCTGTGACCTGTTGCTGCTGACTATGCGAGCTTGAAATGTTAGCTCTGTTGGGGGATGTGCTTCGAGAGCTGTTCTTGGTTGACGCTGCAACTGTCAAGCTAGCCATACCTTCCTTGGTGGAAAGTGATTTTCTTTTTGCTTAACATTTGATATATGTTTTTAAAAACCTACAAAATATATAGAAGATTTAAAAGACTGATTTCCAACATTTTATTTTATTGCTATGAAATGCTCAATTAATATTCTAATGCAGGATTTTAAAAGTAACAAAGTAAACAATTAGAGTAAATATGTATTTCCTAATATTATCACAATCATTAACTTTATAAAAATATGAATAATAGTAATTACATTCATTTTTAAAAACACTGATGATTGTAGGTATTAGTTGCACTTAAATATTTCATTTAAAAATATTGTTCTTTTTTTACAGAATAATTTTAGATTTTAATAAAACCAATAATATATTTCCTTTTATAATATTTCTTTCTATGTAAAAATTGGGTAAATAATAATTTTTACAAGTGAATGATCTTACTGATTAGCTACATTTAAACTGAATCATTCTATATTATTTTATCAAACACACAATCTTATATCTTATCTAGCACCAGTTACAACAGTATTGAATAGCTAGCACAATCACTTGATTCCTTATTTTATACTGTAATAAAAAATTTCACTCAAGACAAAATAATATTTTTATCTCCTATTGTGATTGAAGCATAATTTTAGAGCAATTTATAATTTATTTATTTTTAGCTGCATCATTACAGCATCAATAAACACTAATAGTTATGCTAAATGAGGGGCACAGTTAAATCCCTGTCACTGCTACAGTAAAGAAAACACAGACTAAGATTGTCTCAAGTGAGTCATGCTAATAGCTTTGACGCATATGTCAATGAAAGCACTTGATAAGAAGACCAGTTTAGAAACTATAGCTATAGAGAAAAAAAAATAATGATAAGTCAGAGCTCGAAGTCTGTCTTTTTTATTTCACATGGAGGATGACTCATATTATTAAAAATATAATTATCTTTACATAATTACAGTGAATGGGTTATCTATATTCCTCACAAAACTGTCCAGAAGCTACAATAATTTATTGATGCAAGCCTTGCTTATCTGAAATACATGTAATATCACCTGTAAATCTAATTCCTTATAAATTTTAATTTACTTTTATCAAAGGGTTAATGAAATAGTCAATCAAATTGAAATAATATTTGACTTAATATTAATTTAATTTTTGTAACTCTTTATATATTAATATATAAAGCACTAAATCTTATAATATTGACAACACTAAGAATTAAAAAAATCAATATCTATCACACCATAACAATAAAGAAACTAATGTATCGTTTTCAATAGAACATACTATTGAACCTCCTATTATAAAACCAATCCTAGAGACTTCCGATTGCATCAGATCAAAATAACAACACACCAGTCGACTGCCACTATAAATCAACCGCTATCTATCATAGACAACCTCACTCATGCAGTCTCTCTCTCTCTCTTGCAATTAACGCCTTTGCTCCTTATCACATCCACATTCGTCGACAGCACCCACTGACTGCTTCCATGCACAGCACTCACAGAGAACCTCCTAGAACCCTAGCCAAACCCAAATCAGCTGTTCTCCGACAACCACTTCCTTCCTGCTCCAACACCTCACTCTATCATCTGTTGGAGCAGTTTCACCTTCTTCGACAGCAGCTTTACAGGTCTGCAGAATAGCTGAAGGGCCGGAAAAAATCGATTATAAGGGTTGTTCTCTTTCTTCCTTCACACCCACCTTGCACACTCACATAATACACACTATATCACATCGCAAGCAGAGAGGCAACGATTATGCTCGCACGCTCAGAACTCTCTCTAAAAATACGGCGTGTCATATACGCACCTCTCCGGCGACGCTGCTTCTGCTGTGGCGCTCCGAAGACCTGGAGCCCCGGCGACTGTCATCCACGACATTCCCCTCAGTCTCTCTTCTATATAATGATAGATACCGTAGGTAGGAACACTAGTACACTGCATGTACTTGTATCCTGTACGCGTACGGCAAAATCAGGGAAAAGAAAACAGGCGCCGACGCTTTCTCTCTGTATATATCTCTGGTGCAGTGTACGATGTGCATGTACTCTCTCCCTCTCTCTCTCTCTCGCACTACCTCCCGGGCGTCATGTTATCGCGGCGCGAGATCCTTTTTCTCTCTATATCTGACCGCTGCACCTACTTGCAGTTGCAGTAGCACCCAGCACAGGATCCAATCTCTCACTTAACAACGCTGTGTGTATACTGTACTGTACTCTATACAACACATACTGCCGCGCGGGTGTGTCTCCCCTCTGACTAAGTGCACGCACACTTTGTCTGCATGTGTGGTAGTATATATACCTATGTGTCTGACTCTGCGCCTCTCTGCGCCGAGAATTCCTCTATATACCTCCTCTCGCTCGTTTCACGCAGTGGCTTCTGCACTTCTATAGCACACGCACGACACACTGCGCGATACTTCGTGTTTTTTAAATATAAACTCCGCTCACGCGAGAGTAGCAGGCAGCCGCATACCCGTCCTCTCTTCTCACTCTAGGTATAACACTTTTTCTCCACGCGCATGCACAGCACACAATCACTCGCGAAAGCGACGAGCAGTGAACTGATGGCGAGAGGCAGAGGAGAGCGGAGCGCAAGCAGAGGAAAAAGCGCCGCGGCGGCGATCGCGAGCGCGAGAACGATTAGCTCCGTCCTTCTCTCTCTCTCTCTCTCTCTCTCTCTCGCTCTCGCTCGCGCTATATATTTTGATATGCGGCGTGGTAGTCGTGCGTCCGTCCTCGTCGCACTCACGCGAACCGCGAATATAAGCGCCTCTTCGTTCAACATAGAATTATGTGCGCGCTGTCGAGGTAAGATACGCGCGTATAATGGATGTATTTTACTAGCAAGTGTGCGTATATACATGTATATTTGTAGGTGTTTGAGCACACGAGAGAAACTATAGAGAGACAACGAGGGAGATTTTTTGTTCCGGTATCTTTTTTTCGGACGATGATGCGAGAGTAGAGGTCGAGGTCACCCGGGGGATCCCGATGCTTTCGCCGTGAGATGGTTTTTATATGTTTGAATTGGGACGAGTTGCGAAGATGAGAGCGAAAGAGGTGATAGAGAGTATATAGTATACAAGGCTGAAGTTGGTATTTATTGTACGATGATAATTACAGTTTTTTTATATAAACGGTACGTTGTTGTAGAGGAGGCGTGGAGGTATAAACTTTTTTTTTTATAGTCGAGCGGTTTTGTACGTTGAGATTTTTTAATTTTTAAATCCGGAACCGACAGGTGTACAAAAAAAGTAATAGTTCGCGATTACAAATATACGCATAGAGCTATATAAATTCTTTAAGATTTATTACGTCTGTATTGGAATTCTCAGCAATGTTTGAAAAAGAGAAATTATAGCCCTATAACCTACCCCGACCTTCTCTTAGAACATTGTGTCCGGATTTCTTAATATTTTAATATATTTTAACCAATAAAAGGCCATTTTTGTATTTGGAGTAATTCTGTAGTAAAAAGATTTTAAAAACCTTATTGGGATCATAATTATATAAGTACCTATATAACTACCTATTATAAACCTTTTTTAAATAAAAATATCAACAAAATGCAAGTTTGCTCCCAAGAATAATCAAATACCGCTTTTAAATTTTTAAATAAAAAAATAAAATAAAAGCAAGATACCAGCCGTAAGAAACATTATATATTGCGGCGCAACAATTTGTTATTAAACTACTCTCATATCGAAAATAAAAGGATCATATCGTTAATCTCGTACGATCGCTTCCACCCTAACGCGCGCGTAAACCCCCCGCAATCCTTATTGGATTATAGGTATACGAGATTACGGATCACCGTCGTCGCGCGCTAATAGACACAATTTTCTTCCATTAATACACACGGAAAATGTCATTAAACCAAATTATACCTATTAGCTCGAAAAGAAAATATTGTCATTTCGAAGGGTAAGTAAAAGAACGTGCCGTCCGACATCGTGCGGAAACCTTAAAATATTTTCTCCAATTAGCGGATCACTATAAGTACAGCAGTAGACGCTCACTGTGCTTATAGACATTTGAGTGGTTATCTGCGCTAGCGTTAGAACCGCTAAGATAATTAAATATTTAAACTTCAAAGAGTTCGCGGCGGTTTGTCGCGTGCGCGGCTATACCTGTCTTCATCAAAATGCTTACCTACTTAGGTATATGTACATAATATTACTTGTTGAGGCTGCTCCCGAGAACGAGCATCGAAGGGTAACGATATATATATTAAATATATATACAATAAACTTCTGGGTAAATCCTGAAATCTCGCACTGACATTCGTGTGTATTAATTTGTCGTGTAGAAATTAATAATGCGTATTTTTGTAATATTTTTAATATTTATTGTATTATCGGTCTATACAACGTAATTGTTTCTTATATTTATATTTTCACGACGATAAGATAAAACATATATCCGCACTTATTGTGCGTGTATATATCGATTACTGCACAATTTATTTAAAGAAACGCGATTAAAAAAAATTCCTCAACTATGAGTCCAAGTATACTTAAGACTCTTTAGACATTTAAAAATTACTCATATTCATTCGTGCTTTCGTCATTTTTTTATCCTATATATTTATTTAACTTCCACAAATAGTAAAAACCTCCGCCAGAAGAAAAAAAATGCGCTGGCTTCGAGAATATTTCTAACGATCGTAAAATCGAAAAGCAATTAAATCTATATTAACGTGTACGAGCGCGGCCCACCTAAATAACTTTCAAATTGCGTTCATATCGTTCATACAAATCGACAGGCGCACATACAGACGCGTATACTTATATATACTTTTTCCTCGTAAAAGTCAGGCTCTTTATCCGAGAGATAAGCTACGCGGCTTATAGGTACATGTCTGGAATCAAGATTTCTATTATAGAAAATCGCCCGCATGATGACAACGACGACGACGACGACGACGGCGATGATTTCACATTTTTCCTCGAACGTTTGCATTGAACCGAAGTATCGCGATGAGTCGATTCACGGTCTTGAATTATATACCCACGGGGAGACGGTTTGATTCTTTAATAAGTCGGCCGCGACGAACGTGCGCTCGCGAGCGCCTAATTGCGGCCTAATTCCTGTTTTCGATTTGTAGATGTTTATGTTTGTGCTTGGAATGAGTAATCGATAAACAACGTTTTAAGCAAGTTTCTAGAATATAACGGCGATTTAGATGTTATTTGCTGCTGTTAAATATTTTACTAGGCATGGTTATCAGGCTGTATAATACGGCTGGCAAACGTTATTGATTATAGCGATTTCAGAATAATATATACCTTTATTATGGAAGAATTAGAAAAAAATATATATATTTTTTGTTGCTTGCTTGTGCTATTTTTTTTTAATCTCAAAAGGCAGCGTTCTTTCTTTAGATAAATCATATACTACGCAGCATCTTTAATTACTTTAATCCAAATATATAGAGTGTGACGAAAAATAAATATATCATTACGAAAATAACTTTTACTTTTACAAAAAAAAAAAAAACATTTCTATTTACCGCCAATTTCGACGAAATTAACTTACCGCATGCATAACCCTTATACCAATAATTCACAGCACCGAGACGTTTACTCTCCTTCATACTCTGTTCAACAACCATTCTTTAATCTTCCTCAAAATTCACCAAATCCTCCCCCAGGGCCAACTTCGCGATCACCGCAATTACAATGTCATCATCGAGCCAACAAACTCGCTCTACGTTTGGCACCCACCAGCAACTTTCATTTACACACATATATACGTCAATGCGCGCCTTTATATTTACCTACGTACGTATATATACCTACTACACGAAAAAGGAGAAAGGTAAGAGCGCGGCGAATCATTAAGCTCTAATGTCCCGCCGACAAAAGGGTATTATAGTCTTAAAAATAGGCGGCCACCCACGCAAGTGTATACTATACACTGCGTGCGCACACGCGAATTTATACGGATTTTTATGCCAAGCTGTATACGTGTGTGTCTGTGTATGTACTTATACGTGTGGCTCACTTTTTCTTCTCTTGCCGGGATCTTTAAGCGCAAGCTCGCGCGGTCGAGTGGGCCTCGAGTGCCATCCAGCGGGTAGTTATAGCATTGTGACGAGGCTGGAGAAGTCGACGTGTCTTATAATACTGCTGCTGCTGGATGATGATGGAGCTTAATTCGAATTAAAAGAGAGACGGAGAAAGGCTGAAGTTTGGGGGTATTTTTAAAATCGGGGTGAACAGGGATGAAGAGTTTGAGAGCGTGCGTGCGATGTATTATTAGCGGCTGAGTGGCTGATATGGTTCGTATTCTTATTTCAGTGGCTTGTGTAATTTTGTATAGGTCGATGGTAAGTGGATTTTTATAAGTATTATATGGGTGATTCTCAGCAAATGTGCTTGGATTCCGTTCTGTAACCTCCGTGAATATTTTATTAGATTTTATAATAAAAAATCTTTATTTTTTTTTCAAAAAATACATTTTTTACAAGAAATAAAACCTAAGTTACTACAGAATATCATAATAGTGCAATTAAAAATTTCGAGATATCCATTAGTATTCAATGAAAGAGGGCTATTTACTACCACAGAGATTACATGTAAAACTGAGCACTTTTGCTGAGAATAATCCATATACTTACACATAATAGTTTTGGTTTTATTGATGAATTTTCCGATGATTTTAGGTATTGAAGAGTTGACGAAATGAACTTCTATCTTTGCATCATATTATATGCATATATACATAAAATCATAACTGCAACATATATCTACGCATTCTTTCCTTCTCGTTCTTATGCAAGTAAATTAAAGCTTAAAAAAACGTTGACAAGTCGAACTAGATTACGCTACATACCCCCCTTCTCCTCCAAACTCTGAAAACAGCCGCCTTATAGGATACATTTTTTCCTGAAATCCGCCCCGCTCTCTGCACGTGCGGCCGCATTCGCGTACCGTCCGTCCATCACTTACTCACGTGTCTATGCATATCTGGCGTATCATTACACATGTTTTACGTAACGTGTACATACATATACCACTGAGTATCGATGATGATGATGGTGAACATCGGTTTCGTTCTACAGTAGCGCACATTTTTCTCTCTTCCCGACGCGGAAAACATCATTCTAGATCTTCTGAAATTCCGCGTCGTCGCGTTATCTGGCAGCAGGTGTGCGAGTGTATACATATATGTATACGAGCGGGAAAAAAGCCAAGCAGAGTCGAAGTTGAATATTTCCTCTTTTCGCGGCCAAAAGTCGAGAGGCAGAGGTATTAATGTTACATCGCGAGCGGTAATTGATGGGAGAGCGATTGTCAGGTGTATGGGTTATTATTAAAGTGGGTTATGTAAAGGGTGACGAGTTTAGTCGCTATAATGATTTATACATTGTTGTTGATGATTTTTTTATTTTCACGAATGTGGAACGATTTAAAGTTAAATTTTTTTTTTATAACGGCTCGAGCCGTGACATACTTTTCTTCTGATGTTTATGTTTAAAAATAAGGCGATTGTATTTTAGCGTGATTTACACAATCTTTTGTGGAACCTTCAAACCATGGGAACTTTGGAGCGTCATTGGGAACGATGATTCTATACATCAAGTTCTTCAAAAGAGAACGTAATTTTCAACTTTTATACAATAGCTAAAGACACTTGAAAGAATTGTATTTCTCTTGCGCAAATGGCTGATCTTTAGACGTAGTATACAAGCGTCACAAATGACTTGAGATTCTCATCCGAAAAATTATTCTTTTAAACATTTCTATTTCTGATTCTCATTATGTTGTTTTATAATGCTAATCGTGAATATGAACAAAGACTGGTCGTAATTGTTTAAGTTAAAGAAACACCGCTCGGACAAAAAGCGCTCGGTTTAAAGTATAAAAATTACAATTATTATTTAATAATATACAAAAGTCATCTGAGTTGATCCAAATTTTTTTTTTTTTTTTTTGCACTTGCAATTTTACGGAAAAATTTTTAAGTATATCTGATATGCGAATAAGTATGTTTACACGATAGCATAATTTTTTAACATTTTCTTTAACATCTAATTTATCAATTTAGTGGAAATGTTATGAATCAGAGAGCATTTTCATTTGTAATTGATAACAATAAGTTAACAAAACACATATACTATTTCTCAGAGCTGATTTGCAGTTTCTCAACGCATATTGTTACACAGATGCGTTTTCTAGTCATCGACCTATCGAATAAGTAACAAACATTATACAACAACCAACTCCTCGCTTTCTCTTCGATACCTCAGATGCTTCACCTCTCTCTGTTTCTACCATCTCCAACTTCAATATCTCCTTCCATTACGGATGCTGCTAAGCCCAGTCCATAAAGCAAAAGCGCAACCAGGAAGAGCGAATGAGGGCTCCAGCGGTGATTGCCTCTCGCGGGAGCATATTCATAAGGAACATAAGATATTCAGCGCACGCGTGTCGCAGCGATATATTGATTTCTCAAGTACGCGCTCGCTCGCTCGCTTCATACCCGAGTCTCATTAACATAGCACGCGCGCGGCCTATAGCCGCTATAATGCAAGTTCAAACGTCTAACGAGCCTGCGAAACTTTGTTATTATATGGTCCGCTGAGGCCTTCGGCGCGAGTAATGTGGAGAGGAGAGGAATGTGTGATGCGCAGAGATGAATAATAATTGATAATTATATAGGTGCAGAGAGAAAGAGGCAAAGATGATGCCGACAGGTGCAGGGGCGGATTCTTTCATACGTGAGATGAATAGAATTACGGACGGTTAATTGCCGATTGTGGTGGTTTGAGTGGAATTTTCATTAATTTTGCGAGCTTTGGATTTTTAGTCTACGGTGGGTATTATTTATTGGATGAATTTTTAATAGCAGCTTTGTTTTCGTGTAAATTACGTTGTTGTCATATCATGGGCTGAGTCAATTTGTTAGCTATTATTCATTAGCATCCCGTTAGGGGAACTGGAAAAGATTAACATTTAAACTTTATATAACTTCATTCTGTTTATTACCAACAAATACTCTTTACAAAATTATAAATCTCTTTTATCATATAAGATTATGATTAAGAAAAAGACATGGAATTTCATCACATTCACGAAATTGACTAACTAATCAAGATAAATCCGATTCATTTAAAAATCGATTGACAAAAGTGAAATCACAATTATATTCTTTTTTTTTCTTATATTTTACAGCTTTCTGAAGTCTTCTTTGTGAGTCTTATATAGCTCTGCATTGCTGCGCTAGTGAGCACTTAGAATACAATGTTTCGACCCTTAATTATTCGCGCAGGAATGGAGACCTACAGTTTTACGGTGAGATAAGCTCATAAAAATTCCGAAAAAAAAACACGATACAGTTTGGGTAAACAAACATTCAGAAGCGAAAGTCCGAGGCTTTAAACGATTGACCTTCTGAATTCGAGCTAATATTCTCCTGCGAATATCTTAATTATCAAATGCAGTGCGTAACACAGACTTATTTTACAAAACTATCATTATTAAAAGTATTTAAAACATAATATCGTATTTAAACAAATATTTACACTTATAATACAAAACTTCTCTCTCCCAAACCACTATCAACTTTGACTCTCCCTCAGCACCTGTAACCTATCCAGCAAACTATTCCCAAACGAGTTTCTGTACTGCGGACTGATCGAATTCAGCAATCCATATATCGTCTCGTAATACTCCGCTGAATCGTCGTCCTCGCTGCTCGCGTTATCCGTGCACTCGTGCCGGTTGCCGACGATACTAAAACCCTGTGGGGACAGTCGCACGCAGAATTCGAGACCCTCGAGGGTGGTGAGATTGAGGTGGATCGCGTGGTTGCTGCTGGGTAAAGAAGCGATCCGGAGCTCGCGCACGTGGTCCCGCACGTCGTTGATAATGGCCTGAGCCTCGACGCGCCATTGTCGGGCGTCGAGGATTTGGTCCTTCATTGGATGCATCTGGTGGTAATGTATCTGAAAAAGAAATTCGACTTTAGTTCATTATGTTTTGGTAGCTTTGGGTTTGAGACGTCGCTCTGAAATAATGCTAAATAATATATTTGGAGAACTTTACTTTGATCATAAGGAAACTTGTAAAATAGATTTAATGCATATTTTATATTTAAATTCTGGTCAGAATCTGGTTTTAATATGTTTTGTACTTTTTTATAAATGCTCCAAGTTTATATGATATGACAATCATTAACATCAACTTTCAAGAAATATTCCAGAGGATATATCTCATGAACTTTTATGACATCACCGGCTACTAGTTGCATCAAAACAAACTTGATATAAAATCTTTTTTTTTTATGATTATAGTTTTTATAACATAGCATTATAAATATTGCATTAATTCATTCAATTGGTCTTTAATAAATACAGTTTAATTCTTTATTTTGGAATTACTTTACCACAAATTTGGAGCAGCATAAAAGAATGCTACATTATATCAATTTTGTTCAATTCAAGTTATCTTATACATCATTGCATTATAAAATCAATCTTTGTTCTAAACTGTAACATACTATCAATATACATTCAAATTATAGTCCTATATAAAATCATTCCTAATATCAAAACATCCTCATATCAACCTATCTACCTCATCGCAACTACTTCCTCACATCTTGTATCACCATTACCTCTTCTTTTATAGGCCACATAAACCAGCGTCAACTTGCTGCCAGCAGCACTGCCTCATCACCAGCTCTTTGGCATTCGCATCAGACCTCCTGGTACACATGCACCAACTCTGTCCTCTCTTCTCTCCTTCTCTTTCCTCCAGCCAAACTTTTTTCTCCTTCTCCTTTTGACAACCTGCAAAACGTCATCATGCACACACTCAGGGTTAAAGACCAAGATTAGCGCGTGTTCGCCGGTCTTACGTAAGGGAAAGAGTTATCTCTCCTGACGCACGTCTTTATGTATGTACGTACTTACCTATATGCCTATCTTTTTCTTTACATATTCGTCGCACGTGCCGGGACAGCGGCTTTATGCAATGATCTCGCTCTCGCTTATTCTACCTTCTCTATGCGAGAGCCTTTGTTTCTCGCGTTTGGCGAGCTTGCGAAAGTCTTGAACTTGGCGTGTAACAACGATAGCAGTAATATAGCGAGGTGTCACGCTTGAAGACGACGACGATGACGGTGTTGCTGTTTTTTTAGTGTGTACTTTGATACTGTTGTTTACTTCTGAGATCGACGGTGACAGACAGCGGACTGTGTCGGTCGATAAGGGACGTGAGGTTAGAAAGTGCTGCCATCGCGCTCCCGTGTCGGTAGCACAGGGCGCTGAGTAATTCTTTACCTAGGTGGTAAAACAGGTTGTTAGTTTTTCGATTATAAATGGTATTACTATGATAATACGATATACGTTTTTTTTTTATTTCGATGAAAATGATCATGAAATAAAATATTTATTATACTTAGAGATGTTTTACTACTGTAACAATTTTGAGTGGTTATAATTGTATAGTTTTTGTTTTATTTTTATATGAGCCATTTTACAGAAAAAATCACAAAAAATGAAATAAAATTTGTTTGTTTGGCAAAGCTATACCAGACTAGGTGTTTTTGGTTCTTTGGACATTTTGAATGCACAGAAAATCGGGAACATAGGCAATTGGGTAACAAGCTCTTTTACGGACAATAACTAACGTAATAGGTATCTAAAAAATGGTTGAAAATGACCTCCTCCAAAAGTAAATCATGTTGTCATGGAGAGTCGCGCATATTACCTGCATTTCAAATCTAGAAAATAAATCTAGAGAATGTGAGCTTTCATTTGCTTTTTAGCGGATAAAAAAAATAGTCGATTTCTTTCAAAGATAAGTATGTACATAAGCTCAAAGATGAGCGTAAAGCGTACTTAAACAAAATACTTTGAAAATGCAAAAGAGCGGGTTATTGACATTTTTTCAATGTATTTTGATAAACAAGTGTATTTTACACTCACCTTTGAATTGATGTAACTTTTGAAAAAATCAACATTTGTTCATCCGGTAAAAAGCAAATGGAAGCTCGTATAATACTGTCTAATTTTCTTCTTTTGAAATGTATGTACATATCTCTATTGAAGAGAGATCATTTTATAACATTTCTTAAAAATAATTTTACTGTTAGGAGAAAAGCTTGCCACTAGATTTACAGTGTTCACGGTTTTTATTTTATATTCAGGATGGTCTAAAGAACGCGTAAAAGCTGGTCCCGTAGGTTAACCCAAAAAAAATTTTTATTTATTTTTTTATACCCAGTTGTTTGATATTTTCTGTAGAATTCGTCGGGTGAGAGGTGAAACCAGACTACTCGGCTGAGCGCTAAGAAACTAGACAACTCGGCCGAGAGCTAAGAAACCAGACAAATCGGCTGAGCGCTAAGAAACCACCAGACAACTCGGCTGAGAGCTAAAAAACCAGACAACTCGCGGGCTCCTTTTTTCATTTGATTTTTAGTTGATAATCTTTGTTCCGTATATGAGGAAATCTCAAAAAAAGTAGCACTTATCGGGAGTTACAAATGTTAAAAATTTTTTTTGAAGGCACA
>UXGD01004644.1:0-16500 GCA_900474315.1 Torymus auratus | reverse complement strand
TATATATATATATATATGTATGTGTGTGCGCGTGTGTGTATTTGTATCTATATATTAATGTATATTGTGTATGGGTATATATACACCCATCCACACTCGCGCAGCTCGCATGACTCGGCTACAGCAGCGTGTTCGACACGAGAGAGCGGTTATACATGAGGTTGACGCCGAACAGGATCGATATTACGCTCTGCGCGCCCGCCTGCCGGCTAGTACTGAAATTTAGAATTACATAATAGCTAGCGCCTGCTGCGTCTCTCTCTCTCTCTCTCTCTTGCATTTTGTCCGTTTTCCAGTCCGCTGCTGCGTGTACCGTTTGTTTCCCGGTTGTAATATTTCCCGGGTGGATGCCACACTGGCTCTGCGCGCAAAGCTGGGGGGATAAAAGCCACGGGGCCGCGAAAAGCGCGCGCATTTCGTTTATTGCTTCGTCCGGGAAAAACATACGGAAAACATTGCGCAACTAGCTGTATTAGGGAAGGACGGGAGATGCGCGCGCATAGGGTGGGGGTGAAATGCGAGCGGCAGCTGCGAGTAACAGAGTAGCGCGCTGTTCGACACTTTCGTCTTATTTATTGCAATGATTTTATGGTGAGCTTTGATATTTTATTGATGCGAGCTTATGTAAATACGCGCGGAATATTTATCGAATGTTTTGCCGAGAAAATGGTGATTTTTGTGGTTGGAATTTTGTGCGTGTATTCAGAATGATAAATGATGAAGTGACATTTTTAAAATATGCGGGATTCTTGATTATACATTTGTATGAAAATTTTATTTCAGTATCTTTGTAACAGTTATATACGAAAAAGTTGCGTGGGGTACGCCATTACAATTTGGAGATAATTTTTGTTAAAAAAGGTAAACAATAAAGTAATTTTCTTTCGCATTTTTCGAATTCCTTAAACAATGTTTTTAATATTACAACAATTTTAATTAGTCACTCAATTAAATTAAATTGCGTTAATTATTAATTACTCGTTTAAATTAAAAAACTCTGGCAGTTTCGACTTCAATAATTTTCTAAATATAGAAGAAATTGTAATGAAAGTTAATATTGTTAAAACATGATGTAATAATGTAAAGCAAGAACATTATTTATTATCAGCATCAAATTTGTTTGCATTATGTCTTTGTTATTACATCAAATATTATTGATTTATGTCAAGTTTTGTGAAGTTTGATTGAAGTTTGAGTGACGGGAACAACCAAAGTTCTAATTAATTCAACTGTTATTAGATATGTGATAATATTGAAAGTATATACCATTATAACAATCCTTATCAAACACAGTATTATTAGGAATTACGTGACATAATATTTATCGAATAATATAAGAAGATGAAATTATATTTACGTATAACATGAAATTAAATTGACTTTCAAAATTAGTTTATGTACTCAATCAAAGTAAACATCAACAACGTTAATTTACTACACTACCATTGTATAAAATAATTAATTTAATTAATACCATCAAATGTCTGTACGCAAGGCTATATCACATAAACTGTACCGTCATAATTAAACTGCATGCACGTACATGAAAAAAGTTTACCGATTCACCCTGCTAATTAATTGATTCAAATTGCGGCCCGACAAGCAATCAAGCCGGTTAATATAGCGAGTTTCTTGTCATGAGCTTCGAGAGACGAGGCAGCCCTCGGGCGCTCAATTAATGCATATTCTGCCTGCCTCTCTATATCTTCGCGTCTCCTCCGTGTGTCCGCCTCTCGCGGCTGTATGAATTTATACGCGCGATTCTTGGACCGTACACACGCCGCGGCTGTTATGCACGCTTGCCCGCGCACTCGCTGAGTTCAATCGCTCTCGGTAACGAATTTCCTAAAGTACGCCGACCAAGGGTCCTCGAACATGCCGTTTGTTTCGTAAGTGTTGGGCTTATCAATCGACCTAGTGCATTGAAATTCCATCGATTCTGTGTTGCTAAAGGTAATATACTGCGTGTTAATTTAGAATTGATAAATATAGTTGACGTTTTAGAATGATTTTCCGAATTATTATTCGGTCAAGCTGTAATACATTTTTAAAATCGGAAATTCACTATAACTTTTATTAGATCATAGCATGTTAAGTAGAACATGTCAAGTATAGTCAGGCAGCCACTAATTTTCCATTATACAACAGCGTTTAAGACTTCATCTACCCGAGCCGAAATCTTTTTAAAAGATGGATAATTCGAATATAGACAAGAAGTGTTAAAGTCGATAGATTATAGTACGTTAAAGCTACCAATAAGCAAAAGAAACCTCTCACTTTCGCTATCAATGCACACCGTAACGCGCCACTACCCACTCTTTCCAGCGATAATAGATGTTTACAAAACAAGGTTTGGCCAGATCAAGGAATATCTGTTGCTTCACTAAGGCTGGGAAATTGCATCGGTGTGTACGGCGACGCCAAAGTCGTCCGGCCGTAAGGAACGAGTATTTAATTAGGGCGGCGGGCCGCATGCGCACAGAGGGATAATTGAATTTCAGATTCATTTCCGCGGACGCTCGGCAGATTCTCATTCATCCTTGCGATTCAGCGCGCGCGCTCGCCTGTGCCACGGTCAATCTCTTAATTTTCTGCCCTGCCAGCCAACGCGTGCGTGTGTGTATGTGGTCGCATCCATTTGCACGGCTCGGAGACGCGATTCAGCAACGCGCTCGCTTGGCCGACAAATTTTCACATTACGCTTCGCTGCAGGCTCGGAAAAATCGCTTGGAATTCATCAGAGCCGGCATTTCTATTTCATCGCCGCTAGAGTGATCAAGTGTTTCAAATGATCGTACGATTCTAGTTTATTAAAGTGATGACAGTATTTCAATATTGTCATATAATTTTTTTTCTTTTAAAAAAGCAAGCATTTAAATTCTTTAAAAATTAATTGAGATTGAATAATGAGATTAATATTAAAAATCAATGTGTCCGTTTCTCCAGACACGCGTTTACTTATTTGATATACCTGATAACTACCATTATGGTCTTCTAAAACTAAATATTTAATTATCTCTTCGAAGAAAGATATAAATTGAAAATTATATTATTAGATTCCATCTTAATGTTGAGAAATAATTAAGCAATGATTAAATAATTATTACATAATTGTTACTCAATATTAAGATATAATCTAATAACAACATTTTCAAATTATAATATATTTTCTTCCTTGCCTTGCCTTCAAATCGTTCTATTTTACTTATACGTCTATGTTATTGAAATTGCACATAAATTATTAGTTCTTGTAAATTCTAAATATAGAAATGCTCCAAAAGAAAACTTCGTCTCCATTCTAAAGTCTAAAATGTAGTTAACGATAAAGACATTTCCAGCTGTACGTAAAATACACGACAAGCAAGAAAAATTTTTCCCAGCACGACGCAAAAATCCGATTTGAAAAGGGTAAACCGATTGCAGCTCCATTATTCCCAATCGAGCTCAGATTTCTCCCGTTTATTTTTACGAACCATATCAAAGTCTCACTCCGCCTCCGCGTACACGTATAAGGGAAATTAATGTCGCTCGCTCGTAAAAGTTAAAGCGCACGCGCGCGCCTCTGCGCCCTCGAAACAACTCCCCACAGAAGAGAAAAAAAAAACAAGCAAGCAGCAGCTATATATAGCAACCCCTCCGTACCATAACCATCTCTGTTTTCCTTCTGCTTTCCTCCTTGCTTTTTTCGCGCAAATGCATTTTCCGAATTCACCCCCCCCCTCTCGTGCCCTCTTATTTAGCTTATTTCCCGCATATTTCTGTCCCCTACGCCCTCCGCTTCTCCCCGACGACTCGCCTTCCGCAAATCTTTGTCCCTCCGTCTCTCTCGTTTTTTCGAATCCCCCAGCGCGCGCGCGTGCTCGCGGGATATTATTTAAAATAGAAAATGCTCTCGGGGAGGAGGCGAAATCGCAGTCGGGTATTGGAAAACGATTCAGGGTCCAAGATGAAAACGACTCGACTCTTTCCTGCTCCCACAATGGCGCTCGCGCGATCGTCTCGCTTCCCCTACCCTCTATCTCTTTCAATTCGTCCTCTCCTCCTACGTTCTTTCCCTTATACGCCGCGCCCCGTGTGCATGTGCATATGCGTGCACGTCGCTTGCTCTCTTTCTCTCTCTCTCTCTCTCTCTCTGCATCGGCAGACAATATCGCGCCAGGGATTGTCCTACCGATTTTCCTTTGATTTTTCTCGGCGCGCGTGCGCTCGCGCTGGAGGAGCGAAAAAGGGGTGGGCTAGAAGTCACATACGCCGATGCGCGCGTCGATAAAAAGGAAGATAGACCACACACGCGAGAAAGATAAAAAGACCCCTCGATGTCGATCGCGCGGTGGCGCGCGAGCCTTTGTTATCCCGCGGAGTCACGCTTGCGCTCGCATGTGTATACACACGGGCTTTTTATTCCCTGTTTGTTTTATCCCCCCCCCCGCGCTCTCTATCTCTTTCTATTCTACGCCCATTTTTTCACTCACTCGCGCTGTTCGCTCGATGTTCGGTTTCGCTCACCGTGTGCTCACGTATATATAGTCAAGTTTGCGCGAACGCGAGCACTCTGGCTTTTTATTCTCGGATTACTTTATTTTTCTGTATTTTTTCCGCATTTTTAGTACTACCTCTTTTACCCGCTCTTTTCCTCTCGGCCTCGTCCTTTTTAGTGTCTCTCTCGCTCTCTGTCTGTCTCTCGCCCACTTTTTTATTCCACCAAGTTCAATCTCAAAAATTAAAATACTAAGCCTGCAGGCGGCTGGTGGTGGTGCGCTGACAAATCTGCGGATGGAACTCCGCCGAGAACTGGCGCTCTTAACCCCTGCGGCCATGAATGTTGTATTTTATTTCTTAGCGGACGACGCGGATGGATGTGGCTGAATGGACGAAAGAGAGAGAGAGAGAGAGAGAGAGAGAGGGAGAGAGAGAGAGAGTCTCGCCATTGTTTCTCCTAGAGGCATTTGAATTGGCCGTTGTTGAATTCTTATCGGTTAATCGAATAAAAAGGCAAGCGAATTACAGTGGTGTTGTTTGTTTGTAGGGGAATAGCTCATTGATTCTTGGGAATTATTGATTCCATTAAACAAATATGTGTATTGCGAGTAATAAATCGATTTACGTAGAATTTGGAATACAGAATGGATAATCAGTTCGACTGAAAATGATTTAGAAATGCGAAAATTTGAGTAAAAATTATTAAAGCATTATGTTAAAAATTACATTAAATCTTTTCAGAAAATAATTATTTGAGCTTGCAACCATAAAAATATGCAATTTTTTAGAGGAAGAAAAAGTAAACAGCATATTACATTTTCTGGAAAATATTCTGAAATTTTGTAATTACAATTTCCGTGTGATTATACTTTCACATAAATTAAGGATGCCTAAAAATTTTCATGTGGAACTGCAAACGTATAATATTTAATATATTTCAGAGCTCGATTGTATTTCATCATTTTTCACTTTTCTGAAAAAATTCCAGTGAACGTTCTTATCGCATTCCGCCTCGACTATAGTTTGAGTCCAAATTATTCGCCAGCAAAAATCTCAGAATAGATTTCGTACGCAATTTCGCGGGCTGAGGCAACACGAAATTGATCTCGTACGTTGGATTTTTCAAGCTAGTCAGGCTCTACTGTACGTCTTAAGGAAGCGGTCGCCTCTCCTTTAGATGCTGCACCGCCGCTATATACGCGCAACGAGGCCCGTGCGCGCTCGAATAAAACGTCTGCGCTCCAGAGAGCGAAGGAGAGGGAGAGAGCTCGTGACTTGAATTAAAATTCCTCCTTCTCCTACTCTTGGATAATACCGTTTTAAGGAGAAACCCCTTTCCCCCTTCTTTCCGAGCATGCAGCCGCATTATGCACGCCCAGCATATCCGCGCGCACGACGAAGGAGAAAAAACGAGAGAGAGAAAACGAAATAACCGGCGCGCGGGCGCGCACTCTGAAGTAAACAGAATCGTCGTACACATAGTGCGCGGGACGGAAAATTTTTCTCTGCAAGGCAGAGGGGCGAAAAAAAAACATTCAGCTGTAGGTTTCCGATGCCTACTGCAGGGGGAAACAGAGACGGAGAGAGAAAACGAGAGGGGCTCGAATGGAAAACGCGAAACGCTGAATTGGCGAGTTTCACTTAACGTTCGAAGTTTCTAATTTCAAAGCCTCGAAATCGTCGATATTACAGATCGCGCGGTGTACTGAATGTGCAGAATCGCGAGAAATAAAAAAAGCCCGAAAACCGACATCAGAGGGGGAGAGAGACAGACTGGCGTCGGCCGATAAATATCCAGCCAGCGTTATCAACCACCGTTCGCTGAAAAATTACTGCTGGGAGTAGGAGAAAGAAAATAAAGCTCGTTGTGAACTTTATGAATATAGGATTCTAAATATATATTTGACTTCTCATTGTAACCGAGTCAAAATTTAATCTACTCTATACATTTAAAGACGAAATATCGCATATGCGGATGTATTAGATATATATGTCGGGTTTAGTCTGGTATTCCGTATAATCTTGATACTGATAGAAAGTATTAAAAAACATAATTTTTATCCTATTGGTAGGATACGATAAAAAAACGAAACTGTAAATATATAAATGATCTACATTAACTACTTTAATGAATTGCTCTGGAACTCCAGATCAAACCTAAGTTCATTACGAATTAAAACTTTATTTCTACTCGTCTGCACTTATCTGTCTCTGCCACGTATATAATACACGCGGAATCTGCGTTTACGCGCGTGAGAGTGGGCGTGTCGCTCGCTCCTCCCGGTATACGAGTTTCAATAAGGCAAATGCGGTGTTTAAGTCACCAAATGGAAAATGCAATTTCTCCCGCATTAAAATATAATTCGTATTTGCGGAGGCATATTGAAATGAGCACCGGTTTCCTTGTACGCACATATAAATTATTTGAACGTTTACGATTTATTATTATTTATGGCTTTTTGTTTCGCGGAAAAATGTGCCATGATAAAACATTGATGTCGCATTATCGATATAGGTGAATGATTTGTTTGTTTTATTGCAAATATATATTATTATGTTCGCAAAATGTTATTGTGGTATTTAAATGACTGATGCTTTGTAAAAAGTATTTGTACTTGTTCATTGCTTAAGATTTTTAATTATAATGATCGATGATTAAGTAATTTTAGAACGATAGAGAATGTTTTCACATCAAAGAACATAACTTAAAAATATCGGAGTTCTATACTCTAGGCATAAAAATATATCGATACGGTGTAATATGTAAAAGTGTACATTTTAGCAATACCTATAAATCATGAAAGTTACTAAAATTGTGTTAGTTATAACGCTTGTATAAGTTTATAAATAAAAACACAAACACACACCCGATATTCACGTTGAAATTCGTTCAGCTCGGGATCGATAATGCAGCGCGTATAAACTCGAACGAAAATATTTTCGATGTTCGGTCGAGGTACAAACTCACGCACACATACACAGTGAGGCCAAGCGTAAATTTTCGATGATCGATGATCTCTGCGGCACAAATAAACCACTGACAGTTCGCGATTCCGCAGCGCACAATGACGAAGAAAATAAAGCGATTGCACACAGCGCGCCCGCTGAAACCGTTTTCGCAATTTGAATTCGTCGATCGGCGATAAATATTTTGCAGTTTTATTGCCCACAAGTGCAAACTGTTAAAGTGAAAAAATTGAGGGAGCTTTTACCGCGAATGAATACAAACTATGTTCTACATTGTAAGGCTGTATATGCGATTTCAATTTATCAGTATTTATTTGTACAAGAGATATGAGATTTTTTCGAAATATTAAAAAAAGCAAAAATGTAGGTCACGGTTTTTCATTAAAAAAGTCGTTAGGGGATTATTTTGGTGTACGTCTGTTTCGCCAAAATCAAACAAAAAAGCAATGAATATTGGGATTGGTATGAAGTAACTATAGGAACAATAATGGAATTACTGTATGAGTTTATTAGATCACGCTAGAAGGAGTTCAGTTTCATGTTCTCTAATTCAGAAATAGCATTAACAATTGAACTTAAACAACCATTCGAAATGTCGCTTCCCAAACTGCCGCTACTAATCTGGCGGTTTATTATTAATATACAGCTAGACCTCCAGCAGTTAAGTGGATTATTGCTACGTCTAACTGCCGCTCAACTTGAAGCAGATGCTCATTAATATGATGGAACTTCTACCGCCGTTGATCTCCATGACGAGTTTCTCAGTCTGTAGTGCCGCTGTATTTCGCGTCTTATTAGCCAGTTAGTAAATTATTTCGTCTCATGGGCCAGACGAACTTTTTCAAAACTTGCTAAACGTTTTTATTTTTCATGATCACAATCTTTTTAAAGATTTGTCTTTAATTGGGATTATCTAGTTAGAAGCTATCTAGCTAGAACAGTATACGATACAATCCACCTTCAAATTCCAACAATAAACCTGCCCATAATATTTCTGCTGCTAAAGATATTTCGATAAAAAGAATCAATTCGTATATCTAAATAGATACATTATAGTACATTGTAACTTTTTTAGCAGAATTAAAAATTATAGATGTTAAAATATGGCACAAAAAACTTTGTAACATCATTATGTATAACTTGAATTTCTGGATAACGCGTGAAAGCCCGTGAGGTTAAGAAAATATAGTATTAAACTCACAGTAACATTGGAAAATCTACCAACGCCTCATTCGCATCGTGTTTAGATTTGAGACACGAAGTCGGCGTAGTAGCCGCGAAGCATCCCGCGAAGCGTGCACTACGACCCCGTGAAATAAATACAAACCGGGTATGAAGGCGAGAGGTAGAGAGATGGGTGCAAAAGAGAGAGAGAGAGAGAGATAGAGATAGAAGAGAGTGAGTGAGAGCA
Organism: Torymus auratus; assembly: GCA_900474315.1. Taxonomy (NCBI): domain Eukaryota; kingdom Metazoa; phylum Arthropoda; class Insecta; order Hymenoptera; family Torymidae; genus Torymus; species Torymus auratus. The sequence goes on along the minus strand of UXGD01004644.1, from coordinate 7,643 downwards.
TGAGCGAAAGGCAGGAGAGAAGTGCATAAGAAACCAACTGGGCGCTTTATTACCCCCCTCAACTGCAAGCAGCAACTCTGCCTCCCTAATTCCAGTCACGCGCGGCAAGTAATTTTCCGTTTAGCTCTTCCTCTCTCTTTCTCGCCCCCTCCCTCTCTATCTTGCTTTCTCTCGAGGACGTTTACCAACGGAGTACCGGTACAGCGGCGGCTGTGGCAGCGTTCTCCGGACCTTTGGGTGGCACGCGGATGGTCCGTCATTCGATATCGAAGGATGGAGAGGGAGCATAAGAGAGAAGTACTCGCGCGGCACCTTCTTCTTCTTCTTACTTCTTCTACTTTCTCTGCTACTCCCACTACTCCTCGGGACGCTTGGGCTCTCGATCTCTCTGTATTCCCGACAGGAGTCAGAACACTCAATAATGTGCTTTGGAAAATTTCGTGACGGCACTGCCAACGACACGCGCTATATGGAGAGAAAGAGCTATGCCGCGCGCGAAGCGTGCGCACAATTCGCGTTATTGAGAAGTACGGCGGCGTTTTTAGTTTTTTTTCTTCTTTTTTTTCTACTCTCGTTCCGTTCATCGCGCTGTTTTGTTTTGTTTCGCGCACCGCCGCCAGTGTGGTTGTATTTCAGCTCGTTTTTTTTATTTTTTTTATTTTTGTTCGTTCGTCGGTGTGTGCGAAGGCCGGGAGGTTCTTTTTAATAATGGCGCAGGCGCGATAGTGCTCTGGAGATGAAGTGGATGAGTTTTTTTTCTGGTTTAATATTTATTGTCGATTCGAGTAATGGGTCGCTATGAGCTTGATGGGCATGATTGCTGATGCCTGTGTGGCTGCAGCTGTTTGATATTTTCATAAAAAATTCACGGGGATAATAGCGGCGCCGCGCATATACGAACCACCAGTGTTTGAATTTTAATCTCAAAAATGAAAATCTTTATAAAAGCAGAAGCGACGTTTAGCGATATAAAAAATTCTAGTATTAATAGAAAGTTGAAATTCAATAAAATATGGTTGCAATAAATTTGAAGAGGATTATTTTTCGATTTGTAATATAAATTTGATTATATTTTATTTTACGTTATTAATCGTATAACTTTGCTCAAGTGTAATAAAAATCACTGAAATAACGTAAATTAGTATTTAATATTACTCAGATTGGAATTATGATTAATAAATTAAATATTCAAGTAATTATACGTAACAGAAATGAAATATTAATGTGATAAATTGATTAAAGTTGTCTGTTTTGGTTTTGACCAGAATCCATTAAGTATACTTAATGTAATAAAATTTTAATTTTGTTTGATTAACAAAAGAGACTGATGGTCAAAACAAAAAAATAACTATTAATTTCGAAAAACATGTTATTATAATAACAAAATTTCATTAAAAATGATAATTGGTTGTTTTTGCTTTCAAGCTACATATGATCCAATAAACGTAAGTGTATAATTTCAACGAAAGAGCATTTACGCGGTAATTATATAATATGACTCTCAAGAATAGTCGGGAAATCGATGAAATTTAACATATACAATTCTCATACTGAAGCGTGAAATAATTACGCGGATGAAAAATTAATTGTGCACTCGAACGTCGGCAGATCAGCATGTATCTCTTTCTTTTACGCGGATGACGAAAATACACGCCTCCGTGCACCGAATCGAGATTCTCCATGGTTGGCGTAAAAATAGCAAAGAAAATATATACGATAAAATGTTAATAATAAATGTTGTATATTGATTAATCTAACGTTTTATTTTCGATATGATGACCAGACAGATGAAAAACAAATGATAAAGTAGGCATCATTATTAGGTTTATTATAAAAATGTGCGTAATGTGAATGATTTTTTGTACTTATAATAAATCTGCTGAATATTATATTAAGAAATTTATTAATAATGCATTTGCATTTTGCATTATATGTACTATATTACATGTTATCACATTACAATGAAGGCTCTATTTTGTTATATATTTTGTAAAGGGCAATCTGCCCGTCAAATTATTTAAAATAAAAAATAAAAATAAAATAACGAAGCAAATTTTGGATTACTTACTCTACTATATTAGAATTAGATATATATTTAAATTTTCACAGTATTACTTGAATCCAATACAGTGTAAAGTCTATATTATTAAAATTTCATTAAATTTCATTAAGCGATCCCTTTAGCGAATATTTGATATTGCATGGTTTATTAATATTGATGTTATAGATTATGACTTCGTTTAAAACTTCAGTTTAATAAAATTTTCATGTTGGTAAATGGAAAATGCTGCGTAATTTTTTATACAAAAGTTCGATAGTAGTTATTAAAATTTAGAACAACTTTTGAAAATTGAACGGAAGGCAATTCCGCGATGTGGTCGTGAAATAAAAATGACCCCTAGCAGTTTTTCTAGGAATTTCCAAGCGTATTTTGGGCAGCCAAGCGAGGTTTGATTGAGATATCCCAAGTGGTTTGCGAATCGCCGCGGGACGGGTAGACATGTGTGCGCGTAAGCACGCACCCACACACACCCATACAGGGCGGGTATTTGGTCTCGAAACCGTAATCCAATAAGGGAGCGGGGGATGTAGGGAATAGACAAATAGTAAATACGAGGACTGGTAAGGGCAAAGAAAAGGGGGAAAGAGAGACGCCAGCACCTTCGGGTAATGCGCACGTTGTTCGGGTATCCTGACTCCCGGAAGAATTGTAAAGAGCTGTTTTAGGGTCTCGAAATCACTACAACGTCGGCTGGCAGGTATACCCGAGAGTCTTATAAAAATTCCCACTTTTCTTCATAAAAGCAGAAATGACCGTATCAGCTTTCAGTTTGTCAGAGACATAAATCACTGTAAAAAAAGATAATATTTAAAAACAAAAATGCTTATAATTGGTACATTTAGAATTATTATATTAGTCGTGTTAAAAAAAGAATGCCTATGGGTGGTCTAGGTAAATAAACATCAATAAGGAATGTAGAAAATTAATAAGAACATACAGAACCCATGCCAATTTAAACATCTGCTTACGAATTTACCTGTGTATGAATGGGAAAATATTTAAATTTCCCCAGATTAATTTTTTTTTTTTTAATTTCATATTCTGACAAGCTCTACGCAATAGCATCGGTGTTATACGTTGCACTGCGTTGCTCTAAAATATTGTATATCTGTGACCATTTTTTTTTTATGTTCTTCAGAATATTAATACGATTTAATTAATTTATACTAAAAAGAAGAGTACGCATTTTTCTGGAAAATAATTTCAATGGAGCTTTGACAATCTATTTCTGGTATCTTCTCAAAGTGAAGCCCAGTGTTCGCAATTCTATTGAGTATTACTTTGCAAGTATTGAAGTTACGTTAACGAGCAAGAAAGTTTCATCTCTTCTCATCAAAAAGTATTAATTCCTAGGGAAATTATAAGCAATCAAAAATAGCGTATAAGAATATGTGGTATGATTATGCTCTACTTTCTTCTCAAAGGATATTAAACTAGTTGTCACACAGAAAATAATCTTTCTAAAGTCCAATTTAATTACGTAGAATCAAAGAAAAATGACCTATTATCCATACAAACTATATTCACTTTCTAAAGAAGTCTAAAATTGGATAGTACATCCACGTAAAAGACGCGTCCAAAGAAAACCAGTCTCATTACAGTATGTACACTGTACAGGCTCTCCTTCTCAATCGATATTCAAGAAAATTCCGTCTCCGCTGCTGCTGCTGCTGCTACTGCTGCTACTACACCCGATAAAAAGGACAACCTTCGCGGTCGTTGCGCACATTTTCGAACAGCGGCGACGCACGCATGAAAATACCATACGAAGGGGGGATACTTGCACTTCTGTCCCTCTCGGGGCGCCCTTCCACTTGGGATGAGTAATGAACTTGATACGATGCGCAAGGCGCCAGCGAGACGATAAACTGCGGGCGTGTGCAGCACGGCGTTGCGGGGACGCGATACAAACCTAAAGCACAGCTCCCCGCGCTGCTAGCAGGCTGTTTGTAGCGGTCGCGCGCGTGTAGTATCGGACGGCGCGATAACCACTCCTCCCACGCTCGTGTATACGCGCGTCACTCAAGCGCCTTGTATGCGTCGAGCCTTTTTTGCGCGTAGGGTTGGCGTATACGCGTGTTTTCGCGGTATTTTGTTTGCTCCGTTTTTGTGTGCCGAGGGGTCGGTTTGTTGAGGCGGAGAGGGGAGGGAGCGAATGGCTGCGGTGCGTGCGTAAGACGGCGGGGAGGGAAAGATAAAACGTTATTTTTGAATATGCAGTCGTGCGTACATGCCGGGAGAGATTAGTCACGTATACTCTTGCGGAAAGCGACGAATTCGCCTCGAGTTTTTTTCTCTTTCTCTCTTGCCTGCGCTCGACAAAGTGACACATGTGAAATGCGATATCGAGATTGGGAATATATCGGTCGGGAGAGAATATGAAATGCGGTGTGCTTTACATCAAGCAGAGTTGTTTTTGTATTTTCGAAAGAGGAGAGGTATTTTTACATCCTATATGAAACGCATATACATGTCGTACGTATGTCATATCTGTATGAAGATACATAAAATATTCTCATATTTCATCAAACGAAAAAATATTTTTTTTCTGTAAAAAAATGAATATTTTGTTACGCGAATTGGAGAATCCTTTATTTTTATTAAAAAAATTTTATATCAATTAAATCGGGAAGGCTGAATATCAAAAAGATTTTTACCATTCGTATGACATAATCATTGCATTTTTAGAAACAGCATGCGTGAAAAAGTTCGTGAATAATTTTTTGCTATAAACTAATTAAAACAAGTTGAATGTTAAACTTTACTCTCATTTCAAATATTTTTGTAGTTTGAATATTCACTTTTTTAACTTTTACAAACTACAGTATAATTATGAGATACGATTTTTTTGCAAAAAATTTAATATTACCATACTTTTTTTTTATTAACAAATAAAAAGTCGCTCAACTTAATGAAATTTTAGTTAAGAGCATACAACAAATTTATGCTTCATACAAAATAGTTATGGTGGTAATCAAAAATTCAAAATCTTTACGTATTATTTATTTTATATGTATAGACGTAGATAACTTAGCTGCTTCTTTCATTATTTAACTATCAGGAGAATATTTGGTCATAATCACTATTCGTTCAGAGGGTAAAGCTACCCCAAAAGATATTGCATAAAATATATGCTGAATTATTTGCTAAAAAAACGTCGAATATATCGTTATGAGATTATTTCCTTGAATCATAAATACAAAAGAAAAATTTATAACTACCTATAAGAAAACCATGTTTAATAGAAATTGTTTCCTGATACATTACTCAATGTTCACGGAATTATGCAATTTCAGAGTTACACGCTATAATTACAGCACTTGTATTTTTTCTCAACAATTCGCTGCCCGTAACACTCCAGGCATCTAAACGTGAACATCTCACTTTAATTGGAGTCGTGACGACGGTTACATTTTAATACCGGCGCTCTTTTCCTCCCTCCCACAAAAAACGGCGTGTACACCGGCGCCTCTCAAATTAGCTTCATTCGCAAACACGGCGAGAGCAGCGACGGTGCGGCGGGGTGCGCGCGGATTAATTTTGAAAACTAGCGGCATGCCCTCGCGCGCGACCGACAAAAAGCGACCCCAAAAAACGAAATCGCATTAGCCCTCTCCCCCTCCATCCTCACCGGCGAGATATTAGTTAAGATTTGCGGAAGCTTTCCGACCTCAAACATTACGCAAGCATGCGCGCATGCTCTTTTTCCCAGGAGAGGTTCTCACGGCGCGGCGCTATATTCGTTTGCTGCTACAGATACGCGCGTGGCGGTTGCAGTGGCTGACGAGGGCGTCGCTTTGTTTCCGCTTTGCTGCTGTGAAAGCGCGCCACTGCCGACGAGGGGTGAGGAGGAGGGGGAGTGAAAAGAGCAAGAGGGACAGAGATAAATAGAGAGAAAGAGGGAGCGAGTGGGAGCGTCAAGAAGGAAACCGCGACACTTCGCAGGATGTAACGAATGTTGAGAATCGCTGCTGCTTTCACGGCTCGCGATGAATACCTCAATCAAAGTATAGCGAGGGGAGACTGAAGAGCGCAGCGGTTGAATGTAATTCAAGAACCGGTGACGCTTTCGTGTGAGAGTTTGTGTGTGTGTGTGTGTGTGTATGTGTGAGTTGGAATATCTGTGTGTGTATATGTGTGTCGGTGTATTATATACATTGTCCGAGTCGGACTTGATTGTTTTTGAGGTCTATTGTCGCCGACGAGGGTTGACTTGCGTTTACGCGTTTACATTGATCACTGGTACCGTGTTGCATAAATGAAATCTCTCAGCAACGGGTTGTACCAGTGTTGCGAAATTGTAGGAATTATTTAATAGCAATAGGTAATTTATTTACTTTATAATGTGCAATAAATATTCCAAAGCATCTTAATATTTTAGTTGATTAGGTCTGTGATTTGCAGGTGACTGATTCAGGTTGAATTCTCCCCTTCCGCTCTTTTCTACTATCTTTAATGCAGAATATCGCATTCACATAATATTCCAAACCTCTTTATTTAAGTAGTTTGATTTTGTCTCAAGAGCCTCTTAATAACGGTAGAAAAGCTCTTGTAGTTCGAGTATTACTCGAAAAAACTTGTTAAAAGATATATTTTATATATAACTAATAATAAAACGAATTAAAAAAATATATAGGTAGAAATGGTTGCCTAGTTTATTAAGCTTTATATTATGTCAGGAAAAATAGTCAAAATTGATGTAGCTTAAAAGACGTGGTAGGCCATTCTGATCTTGAAATCATTTTATGGAGCCAAAACACACCAGGATATGATGGCTCAGTCTAATGAACGGAACCTTTTTTGTGGGGCTGTGTTATTTATAAAATTTATTTCTCATATAACATTATAATCATACGTATGTAATATAATATTTTTTTAAATATTATAATATAAAAAGCGTTATTCTCCCATGAATATACATTTTCCTTGCGAAGTTTAATTCTGTTGAAAGCCACGTTAGCAGTAAGAACTCCATGTAGTTATAAACCACATCGAGCTTTCGGCTAAATGAAAGCGTAATTCATGGAATTTGAAAAGTTTTAAAAAGCCTTTGGCCATACGCTGAAATTAAACGACCGAGGTCGCAGAATACCAGCATCACATACCACCAGAGAATTATAATTAGACTTAGAATTGTTTATTATGACGATAAAATGCAAAGCATATTGCACACAGCGCAAGTTCCGTTATTAGGACCACTGCCGAACCACATTAACAAGAGTTGAAATATAATATAAAATAGGATGTAAAATAACAAATAAAAAGTTTTTAAACATTTGAAACAAAATGGACATCAGAGTAAAATTAAGTATATAATACATAAAATTAAAGTTGAATTCAACCATAATGCGTTCACAAGTAAAACGAAATACCTAAAGTTAAAAGTTTTATAGTATAAACAGTCATTTGTTGTTTGTTGTGATCACTATTTAAAACCAAGTATGTACTTTATACATAAAGAGTAAGAAATTTTTCAATCTCTTACAAGCACTCCAATATGATAAAGAATTTCAAGACAAGACAATAATACTTTTCATATTGACTGAAAAGACCAATACAAGAGAGAAATTTTCAAGAATTT
>UXGD01004643.1:0-16500 GCA_900474315.1 Torymus auratus | reverse complement strand
ACTGTATATAAATATTGTATCGATTATTGTCTTGAATATTGAGGCAAGACAATGCAATATCAAGATTAATCTTGCTACATCGTGCAGCCCTGATGGTTGTACCGAAATCAGTGCGCACGATTTGGCCATGATTGATGAGCAGCAATAATCGGTGATTGCCGAACGCGAGCTTTTTTTTTGTTATTGAGGACGAGAACCGGGCTTAACAACTTTGAAAAATCGGTGGTAGCCTCGAATTAAGTTTACATGTATACAAAGTTTTTGTTGTATGATGGTTATTTTCCATGCAAAGTACCTTTAATATGCCATAATGATTGATAAAAATCAAATTAGCAGCAGTCCTTGTAGTATACCAAATAATTATAACGTACACTAATCTTTCACATCGCCGTACGTTATGATGGAAGGCCGAGAGATTCATCATTCTACATTAGCAATTCCATTCCCATTATATAAATATAACGCAAGGCGAAAAAATGGACAATTGATAAATAGGCAGACGTAAAGAAAGAAGAGGGACACGACGAGGTTTTGAAAGCGAGAGATAAAGGAAGTCTACGTCTGCGAAATGGCAAATGTAATAGACGGAGAGCGAAAGAAAAGGAACGGATGGTGTAGGTGTGAGAGGCTGGAATAGAGAAAGGGAGAGGCACGACCGGATGAAACAATTTTTTGCTATACACACGAATTCTCGATCTGGCTTTTCATCAGTGCACAATGCGACTTTTGCTATTATTCAGAAACGTGATTTTTCTTGAGGAGATGATAATGTAATCGTTCAAGGATTTAAAAAGATTCGAGTTTAAACCGAATATATAACAGTGTGAGATTGTCAACGTTCTTTTTTTCTTTTTATTATAAGATTTAAATATTTAAAAAAACATAGTTATTGAAATTTTATTTACATAATCAATTACTTCCAATGAATTTCCTTAACCAAATCATATTTATAACTCTGCAAAATGTTGAAAATAAAAATCAGAGCTAAATAACGGCAGAGAATTTACTACGCGATTCGATCGATCACGTCAATTTATTACATGAATTATCTCAAAATTTTATGCGAAAAAACATGTTTTGATAGTTCGCGCCCGATAATTTTATGCACAACAGAACAACACAAACAGCCGACCCTTCCTATATACACCGTATACGGAATTTCCCAACCGCGAAACTCGATAACGCCCATTTTCTCTTTTACGCCGAAGCCATTTCTACAAAAGCGGGTAAACAAATCCACGATATTCGTCGAATAAAGCGCGCGAGAAATCAGGGGCCGAGCAAACAAAAGCGCGCGTGTATAAAGCCGCGCAAAGTACGACGGAAATCCAAAAAGAAGACCGAGAACCTCGCTGCGCACACTTTGCGCCGCAAAAGAGAACCGCGCGCGCGTGCAGAAAAAGAAGAAGCCGAGAGCCTATAAGCCTCGAAAAAGCCCGCAGGAGCAAAAAAAGAAGAAGAAGAAGAGAACGAACGAAAGTGGTGTATATAGAAGGGGAGAGCGAGAGAGGCAGCACGTGGCTTTATTCCTAGGTCAATTGCACGAAACTCTCTCGACGAACGCGCCGAGTCTCTCTTCGACACGCGTACATATATGAGGATGAGAAGGAGGAGGACAAACAAAAAGAGCCAGCCGAGCGAAATATATAAGCGACTGGGTAATTCCCAGCCGAGGAGGCGGAGCGCGTGCGTGCGAGAGAGACGTTCTGCGCGACGAAAACACGGGAGAGAGAGAGAGAAAGAAGGAGGGGGAGTTAAAAAGATTCTACCAACTCCGGACCGGGAATTCCAGAGCGAGCGAGAGAGAGAGAGGCTAACTGGGCCAGGGACCCTAAAAGTATATATGCCCGTTACGCTTTGCCGATGAGGAGGAGAGAAGGATGGATAGAGAGCTTTGTTCAGTTGTTGTTTTGACTGCTGCTGTTTTGCTGAGTGAGTAGATTGTGCGATACGGAGGTTGTTATTGCTGGTAATTTCTGGGAATGTTAGGCCGAAAGGGGAACAATTAATTATTGGTTTCTCGATAACATAGGAGCAACTTTATCGTATAAAGTAATCATAAAAAAGTGAGAAAAAATATATTACTTTATACGAATTCAAATAGTTTGACTTATACCTTTCATACTTTCTGAATATTACTTCTCACAGCTATACCGGTGGCATTCAAACACACGATTATACAAAGGAAGTATTTCATAAGTTTGGTTAAGCCGTACCGGTTACAATTAAACCTGTTAAATCGCATCTCCCCTATATATACCACGGTATTCACGGATTATCGTTCAAGCATAATACAACACGCATAGTAGTCGCACGATCATTCGGCACTTTGAGCTCCGCCTAAGAAAACTCCTACAGTGCGGGTGAAAAGGTTCTTACCGATGGAAATTTGAGTAGCCACTTTGGCTTATACAGGTGTGCCACTAGAATAAGAAGTTTGAATAACATTATGCCCAGCCACCGAGCTACGCGCGTTGTGCATAAGCTACTTGTCATAGATGTATATACGTTTTAGATCCATCAGGTATATGAAAAAGGTTATTTTCAGCGATTTGGAAAATTGGGGAGAGTAGGTAAGAATTTATAGAGAAATGTGGAAAGAAATATTGATAGTTAAATAGATTTTTATGATTTAATATTTTTAAAGTTATTGTGTAGTGGAGTATGCAGACTATCATATAAATGCAAAACATGGTCAATATATTTAACGCTCTTTCATTACTTATACCCATCTATCTTCCAAACCTTAACTATATTTACACACATTTCTAGACACACGTAAATGAAAAAACCACATTTCGAATTAATTTCAAATAGCGATTCTCTTTCATCGCCCCCCATTGCCAGTCGAAATACCACAACGGCCATAAAAAGCTCGAAAGGGTGATAACTTCACAACTCTCTCTCTCTTTCTCTCCGGCACAAACGCGCTCGAAAGACCAGAAAAAAGGCAAAGAAAGAACGAACGAAAGAGGCTCCTCTTAAAGGATGAAGATGCGCGCGCGTGACGGGGGCAGAGCCCCCCCGAAAAACCTTCGAACGAGGAAGTAGTTTCGCGTGCGAGCGGAGGAGACCCTCTCCTCTCCTCTCTCCCACTCGTTTTTTTCATCGCGCATTCCAGGCGTTCCGGTGCGCGCGAGCGGCAGGGCGAAGGGTCTAGGTGACCTTGCTCGGAAAGAGAGAGAGAGAGAGAGGAGACCACAGGCGTGCGCGCGCTCGTTTTATGTAACGCGTGCGGCGGGGCCGCGACCGCCGGAGACGAGGGACGGCGGCGAAATCAATTCCCAAGGAGGAAAGTTTAACCGTTTTCTCGGAGGGACGAGAAAGAGCACGAGAGAGTGTAGTATAAGCGGGAGAGGCCCCTTATATATATACATGATGAAACGCGCCGATGGCGGCGAGAAATGTGCGGGAGAGAGAGAGTACCAAGGTCTTCTGAGTGCACGCATATATGTGAGTGCAGCAATTGCAGTTTATCGGAGACCGGGATTGACGATATGTCCCGTGTGATAGGGGGAATAGGCAGTTGAAATAGAGTTTGCGCTTCGTCGGAATCCGTTAAGGTATACATGGTAGAGAAGATAGTGGCTTGGATGTGTAAATGTGTTCAGCGAATTGAGGTGTATTTACTTTTGTTATGTGCGGTTTTGACGTTTGTGGTGAACAAACGTTGTGCTTGAATGTGTACAGAAATGCGCGTGAATGAGAGAGGAGGAGAAATGGTTGTAAGGGGGGTGATAGCGGCCCGAAGCAATGCACTAATTTATGAGTATATATTTTTCGAAAAAACGTTGTGAACATCATCAGTATACCGTAGAATTCCTTCTAGAAAGAAAATAAAAAACTTTTATTATTTAATTTAACCTTTTAGCGCCTACTAGGACGTAATATCCGTCCAAGAACTTTCAGGCTCCCTAATTTGATTCTAATGAAATAAAACGAATTTGAAACCATTATCCAATCGTATTATAAAGTCTCCTAAACAAGAGCTGCTATAATACAAATAAATAAAATAATAATCATCATAATCGTTTTTTTGCTCACAGATTTGTTCTTTAATTTAACGAAAAATACCCTGGGCACTAAAGGGTTAATCACAAGAGCGCGGTAACATCCAATAACCTTGTATACATATACAATATTTTGATATGGGCTAGGCGACTACCAGTTCCATCTTCTATCACACGTTGTAGCCACGGATCGTCTGCATTATTAAATGATAATAAATTTTAATTAATTACAAAATCATATGAGGTAAAACTTAGGTCGGCCGGTATAATGCAATACACATGGCAACATTTGGGACTAAATTTATCGTCCACATATTCAATTTATAACATCTTCACATTTAATTATGTTTATAAAAAATTTTCACTCCAAAGATATGTTAATCCTTCAAACCATTCTCCCATTAAATTTCATACCACTCCTCGCCAAATCTCAACAACCACTCAGTAAGTATTTAATTACAACAATTACCCAATGTACGGGCGCAATCGATCGCCTTTTTCTTATCGTCTATTCATTAACCAACTTTCTTCAGTCGCTCGCTCGCGCACGTACACGCGGCCATCGATAACTCTCGACAAAGGCCAATATCGGCCTAGACGAGTGCGCGAGCAAGCGCTCAAAGTGCACGCACACACACACTCCTTATCTTTTTTAAATACGCCGCGCGTTCTCGTTCAGCCGACAATCTTACTCAGCGTGCGCGCGCGCGGCGAGCCTAAACAAAGCGCTATACTTACTCGGGATCTTTCTCTCGTATGTGTGTAAGTACGTGTGTTTGCAAGCCCGCCGCCGTCGCCTTATCTAACGTAAACGTTCGGCTCTCTTTGTCGCGCGCCTGCGGCCGCGAGATATTGCAAAACGTTTCCTAAAACGGCTCTCTTTCTCGTTCCCCCCCTTTCTCGATCAACTCTTTTCGCGGAGCTCAGGGCCGCGCGCGCAAAACAGCTGCGCGCGGTGCCGTTTTTCTTTTTTCCTCGTGCACCGCAGCGTTTTTCTTCTCCGGAAAATCGTGCGATTTTTCTTTTTCACAGAGGTGCACGTGCAGCGCCGGACGATAAGCCGCCGCGTTTGACGATTAATGCGCGCTGGTCGCGAAGTTTTTCTTTTTTTTTTTTTATTATTGCACGCGCTCGAGCGTTATCGTACGTTGTTTTGTTTGGTTTGGGATTTTGCGCCGGTTGTCGATGATGAGTCAATTACCGGTCTTTATTTCAGTAGAGAGCTGTGTTCGTTTTTTCCTTCGTTGGGAAAATATTGTTGTTAACGTGTGGATAAGAGAGTCGGGGCGGTTCTTTGTTTGGGATATTATATACGTGAAGTTTTTAATCCGTTGAATTAATGGCCGAACTCTTGAGAAAATGAATATAGGAAGTTTTTTTATGGTTTTTTTGTTTAATATAAAGATCTTGTATTTGTATATAGGTAACTAGATTTAATGTAATAAAGGAAATGTATATGCTTGCATAAATAAACCTTTAAACGTATAGTTTATTTAAAAGTGACTTCAAGGCTATATACATTTTGAAATATTATACATTATTATGTAAATTATATTAGTTCTAAAATATATATATATATATATATATATTTCGATAAGCGAATTCTTAAGAAATCTAAAATTTTTAAATACGTGAGTACTTAAATTTTTATGACATTTGCGTCAATGTAGAGGCGCATTAACGATTTTCACGAGGCAGCGCGAGGAATTTATGATTTTATTGTAATGTAAAGAAAAAAAGCAACCATTTCTAAGAAATCAGTCGAATTGAAGAAGCACGGCGTAAACATGGTGAAATCAACAGTTTTTCTAGCGATCGCATTTTGCTTGGTTATTAGTTCGTACGCTAATGTTGTACGTCCATACGTTAAGGTATTTATATAATTTTTTTGTGAAATTTATTTGTAAATTTACTTAAGGTAATGTGAATACCAACATAATTTTAGAATGTCTGTATCTTTTCCAAATATTAATAAAATTACTCAAAAAAAATTGCGTATATAGTAGTGTTTTTCCAAAAATCTTCTCAAAACTTATTTAATTAAATATAAACCGTAATACTGATAAGTGGGAATCTGTATTTTTAAAATTTTGCCACTTTTGAAACGGGCGTATCTCATGGAAATGCTAATAAAATCACCCGAAAAAAAATTCTGAGCGTAGTATTTACATACACGGAGCGCCTGAAAAAATGTTTTTCCAAATAAACGTTCGGATGTTTATTTATTAAATAATGAAATTGGGTTGACTTTGAAGTTCACATCGCCTTATAACTGTAAAATCCATAGACATGTAATTATTAATAAAATATTCATTTTTAGAAGGGAATTACTACTACTACTCCTCCTCCTACTACTACTACCAATAGTACTGTTTCTACTACTGCTGAGTCTGACTATGACTATCACGAAGTAAGTCGATGACAAAATCACCAATTTTGAAATATTTTACATTACACAACATTATAAATGTTATATATTTTGTTTCAGGATGACACCGAACTACACGTACGTATTACTACTACACTCACTAATTCATTAAAATAGTATAATTATTATAAAATATATTTTCAGACATTTTTGTACGACGGTTTTAGAAAGCTGATTCACAAAATGATTAAAGAGGTAAATCTTCCTATACAATTTGTTATTTTGCTTTATTGAAATCCATGCTTTTAATTGAGTACTTCTGAATAAATTATTTATTTTTCGCAGAAGTATCTTACTTGTGAAAATTATGACAAGTTTTGCAAAGCACCAGGTCGGACGATAGAGGACTCAAAATTATGCCACGTAATCAATCAATATTTCTACTATTCTCACTATAATAAATCCGTTATAACACGCAAATTTTTATTTTTCAGAACCTTTTGCATTCTTTCTTATGCGACAAAGTGGAAAGCGACGAAGTAATAGCAAAATTTGTTAATTAACAATCGAGTGACATGGCAGAAGATATACTTACCGAATTTCTTGCACCATATTGTGTTATTTAATATCAATATATCGTTCGAAGAATAATATAATCTACCACACAACAAAAACAAATAAAACGAAGTGAACCACCAAATTTTAATTACCCGTTCACATCATTTTATCTCATCCCCATCTTATTTACGAACAAAATTTTTATCGTCGCTCCTTATCTCTCCGGCCCCGCGGTCCTAAATTTCCCCAATCGCCGCGCATCCCCGCATATCTCGCGCAATAAAAATCAGCGCGAAACTTTGGCAATAAATATACGCGCGCACTATAAAAACTTTCGTCTCTTCTCCGCCACCCTATATACACAGCGACGATCGCGTCGCCTCTAACAAAGTCATTTTCGAGGATATAAAGCCGCAATGGCCGCATCACGCGCTGTATATATATGTGACCCTCTTGGACGCGCGTGCTATATACACGACCCTTTTCCACATCGCTCGGCAGAAAGAGAAATCGCGCAACCCCCATTTTCCAGGCCAGCGCGTCGCGCGCGTGGCAGATATGAGGGTGGCACAACGCGTGGGGATGAGGTGCCCTAACGAGTTTCTCTCGACAAATCGCGCGCCCTCGTATATATGCGCGAAGAGTCGAGCGAGTAGACTGTACGACTGGCGAATTAAATTATGCGTGGCCTGGTTTAGGGGCTGTTGAGCGATTCTATACTACGCGATTGTCCTTTACTGTTGAGCCTGCTTTATTGCGTGCAGTTGGCGCGAGCCTGGATTTTGATTGGTGAATGTGTGGGTGTATTGGGGTATTTAGAAACTTTTATTAACGGTAAATGAAAAAATTGAGTAATATAAGGCTTTATTGGTGTGCCTATTTATATTGTGTTGATTGATATTAGATATATTTGGACTTTTTTCGGTTATTCGGTTATGATCTAACTTATTGGTAATTCGCCGTTACTATATAGTGTGCTTAGTATCAATTATTAAAAAAACATATAATTTTCATTTGAGACATGGAAATCTTACAAAGCCCATCATTTACAATTTATAATTTACTTACCATGTAATTAATGAGGTAAGTATAATCCCAAACGATATTTTGAAAACATTTTTCCTTGCACACATAAAACAACATAAAAAAAATCACGAAAGCCATGAGTATACTTTAGTTCAACAAATTGCCAGAAATTCAGAAAACGGCTTCTTTCTCTTATACGCCACACCTCTCGTACACATTCTCACGATTCTTCATCCAAATCCCATAATCCCCCTTCTAAACCCCTTATACCCCTCCGATCAAATATTTACACCTCGAAACACTTGGACAAAGCACCACCACCTTCTCCATCATCTTTTCTAATTCTAATAACTCCCCTCTCCGTATACACATCTCCCCTGGTCGCACACCTTTATCTCTCCTTACAACCCATCGCGACACAAATCTCCCTATTACAGGGCTACCGCCACCTCGTAAATCAAAATACGCTTATATATACAATAATCCACCGACACGCGGGGGCGCGGTCAGGTGTGTGCTATAGAGCAGGTCGCGCGCGCGAGGGCGAATTAGCATAAGAAAATTGGGAGGGCCCCGCGCGCGAGAGAGAAATGCATTATGCACAGCGCATCGGCAGCTCTCATTTGCATCCGAATGCGCGAGCTCCGGACGCTTTTTTTGTGACGCGTGAAGAGAAGAAGAGGGGTGGGTAAGTATGGTAGCTCCGATTCGCTGCGCTCTGGAGGAGACAGAAAGAAAGAAAGAGAGAGAAGGGTGATCGGAAGATGCGCGCGCGGGAGGGCTTGGTAAGAGAGAGAGATGATGCGAGGCGACGGCCTGGAAAACGAACGGATCTTGGGTTAACGAACGGTTTTAATGGACGAGGGGTGCAGGCTATAGTGTGAGTATAATGCGCGCGAGAAACAGAGAGAGATGGGTTGTACGATACTGACGTTTGGTAGCGATGCCGAATGATTTGTCGTACTTTACTGCACTTTGTTTCTTAATTTTAGTTTGATGATAATGTGCTCGGTAACTTCCTCACGTGGTCATAGTAAAATGAACTTTTTTTGTAGTAGTATATAATAGTAAAAACCGACTATACGTAATTGACAATCAGACGTATTTTTTATTCTAACAGAGTAACAAAGCAACGAGTCAGAATTAACCTTTGCAAATGCAACGAAAGTAATCGACCTGACAGACGCAGCTCATTATTGAGTAAGGTCAAAAAGAGTTCTGAGGTCCCGGTAGTGATAAACGCGGCTATCTGACATGAATAATTAATCAGTTAGCAAGTGCGATTTTTCCGTCGAGTTCGTGGCCTGAGAGTTTAGCGCATGCTAATGCGCTTTGTTTAGTGATAAGCCTGAGTGCGTTCAACAAAGCGTCTTCGCTCTTTATTTGGTACACAAAGGGTCACATATACATGTCGATATATATCTTATGCTTAAGATATGGGGTATAACTGAAGTAGATCATAGAAAGTAATAGCAGTATGTACATGCATGAGAGCAAGACAATACGATATTTCCGTACTTATATTGTCTCCCTCTTGTAAATTCTTCAAAATTTCTCTCTTATCTTGGTCTTTTACAGTCAATATGAAAAGCATTATCGTCTTGTCTTAAAATTCTTGTTCATATTGGAGTTCGGCATACATACAACAGTAAGCAAGTCGCTTATTAAAAAAAGTCTGAAACCCAAATAGCCGGGGGACGCGAGGTCCACACAAAAAAGAGAGTTCCGTAGACGGGCAACAGTAAGCAAGTCGATTGTTGAAAATATTTTTAAACCAAATAGCCGGGAGATGCGAGGTTCACGTAGAAGAGGAAGACACACAGACGTGAAATAGTAATTTTTTTATAAATTGACTCGTTCACTGTTGCACATCTTCGTAGATCATTTTTCTTGCAAGGACCACGCACATCCCCCGGGTATTTCAACTTCAGACCTTTTTAAATGATTCACTGTTAAAAATGTCCTTTAAGAAACTTTAAAATTACAAATGTTACTGAACTTTAAAAATAATTTAACTAGGCGTAATTTAATTTAGAAATTCACTAGGTTTAATACAAAAACAATAAAATTTCGACACAAGTATAAATAAATGTCAAATTTGAAATTTGATTTTCCCGCCATATACATATATGCCACCGGTTAGAGTCTAGTTCGTGCGCCGCCGCTGGGCGGCGGGCCCTCTCCCTGTGGCCTCACGTACCTATAAGTAAAGCCTAACTGAGGGGATATAGGAGCGCCGGAGCACGTCGCCGATCACCCCGCCAGCCTTTATCACTCGAACATTTCGTTAGAGATGATAATCCTTCCCTTTTTTCATGAGAATTTTTCGGTTTCCCTCTATTTCTTCAACAATTGGAGGTCCCCATTGTTATGATTATTTCGATAAATTTTTACGATTAGGAAATGTTGTTATTTTTACAAGACAAGACAAAATTCTTGACAGCACAATCTTGATATTGTATCGAAAACTGCGTAGATAAATATTGTATCGATTATTGTCTAGAATATTGAGGCAAGACAATACAAGATCAAGATTAATCTTGCTATATCGTGCAAAATTGTGAGGACTACATATTTTTTGAGTTTATGAGTTATGATTATTTCGATAAATTATTACGATTAGAAAATGTTAAGTTATTTTCAAGTCTGGATAAGATTCTTAACATTCTTGATACCAGTCTTGATATTGTATCGAAAACCATGTATAAATGTTGTATCCATTATCGTCTTGAATATAGAGCCAAGATAATACAATATCAAGATTAATCTTGTTATATCGTGCAGCCCTAATTATGACTCCCAAAATGAACTCTGTCCATTTTTTAAAATGAAAACCTCTTTAGCATCAAGCCGATTTATTCATGACAATCGGCACTGTCAATTCGACAAATGGCCGCAAACTTCATCATCGGCTATACCGCAACGAGCAAAGATAAAAGAGCGCAGAGCTGCTGCACGCGCGGCGTCCCAATGACCACACTAAATCGAGCTTGCCGCTCGGCGACTGTATAATACCAAGATTACGCCACTCTCAATGGGCCCCTCTATATACCCACACACACACACAAGCTGTATATACTCTCTCTCGAAGATCAAGGAAACCCGAAGAACAGCGCTCGCCTCTACCGATCATTCATCGGAAACTTCCTTTTCTCTCGTCTCCGGGAGAAAAAAGCGCGCGCCAGACGCACGTCGCGGGGTCAATGCCATTTATTACGGCGATTCGCAGAAGTGAAAGTGCCGCCGTCGCACGCGCACGCGTGTATATAAATCGAGAACGCGATTTTCTCCGAGCCCAAACTCCATGCAAATCACTTGCCTGCACATTTCATTATCTCTCTGCCTCTGGAGTAAGTATATGAGCGCAAGACGGGGTCCTTTGTTTCTGTGCACGCGCATTCCTGCATTATATGCGGCAGCGTCGCTCGATCGCGCGTACTTATTATGCGCGTAGATGCGTATAATTGAGTGAGTAGCGAGTTGGGGAACCGGTGTGGTGGTGATGGCTGGTTGGGGTACGGGTTTTGTTCTAAAGGGGAAGGTTTGGATTGGATAATGTAATGCGCGAAGATGCTGTTTAATATGTAGCGTCTTCAAGTTTGAAATTGGAGACTTTTTTTGAGAAGTAGGTATTAATTTTCCGGAAATCGGGTTCTTTTACAAGCTAAATTAGAATGTAAATTGGAACGTTATTTATACGATTGATAACTGAGTAGGCACATAGTCGTTAGCTTGATTTTATTCGTAAAATGTATTATACGGGGAATGATACTCAATGTATGGCTACTTACTTCAGCAACAAATAGAAGTCTTGCGAAGAACGGCAAGTAAAGCTATAAAATTTTATCGCAAAAATGAAATTTTAAGTATTTTTAAATGATTGTTTAAAGCACGATGCGTCGTATATGTTATTTTGAAATGTGCTTGAGTTCAGCTTCGAGTGGTTTACTTCATAGCTAAAAAATATAGAAATTCACAAACATGAAAGCTCTTTCTTCATTTTATAAAGTACTGGAGTTCAGTTCAGTAATAAAAGTTAAGAACATGGAGAGAGGAACATGAATAATATTCATATTAGAATTATTAGATATTTTCAATCAGTCAAATTATTATAAGTCTTTCATTAAATTACCATAGTAAATATATAAGTAAACTTATAGTATATTACGCACCTAGGGAGGAAAAAACTTGGGTAGTCCATATCCCATGTAAATTGCCACCCGAGCCGAAGGGTGGCAAACACGAGATTTGGGCTTCCTACTTTTTCTCCCGTGGTGCGTGTACTATTTTTTGCCATACCCGGGTCAAAAATACGACATTCGCGTGTTTGAGCCGGGAGCGAAAGTGGTGCTTTGGGGCAGTGTATGGTGAACATTTATTTTTGTACAGACAACTCGTTTCTACCACACAAACACAAGTGACTATTTTGCATCAATCAGACACTTCTACAAAAACTAAACGTTTTCCAATAATTTATTATTTATAAATAATATTAATATTTCCTCTCTTTTTATGTTTGTAAATTTTCTTAAATGTATTTTCAGAATACATAAACTTGTCTTAAAATTCTTGGTATTGTCAACAGTTTAATTCGTTGAAGAATTTTGTGAAGTAAGGTTTTCAATATTCTTTTAGCAAAATTTTATTATTTTGCTTTAATCATCTACTGTACCTTGCACATTTCAGGATGTTTTACAACTTGTATTATGCAATAACATGAATCTTAATAAGAGCTAAATGTAAGAAACCTGTATTAACAGTCATCCAATAGGGATACAACAATGGTTGAACCATTATCCATAAATAAATATAGTATAGCTTTAGATATTGCTTTAGACTGAAGTTAGCGGTACCAAAAAACAAAGAGTACTAAAGTTTATTAGCATTTTTTTTACTTACAAGATATTAGGCTGTTTCATAAAGAAATTAATTGATATTTTATTTCAGGGCCGGCTACGGTGCCTGTTGTTTTGATGTATCTTTCCAGGTTAAATTTACTTTCGAAAGCAAATTTATTATTTATAAAAACTTCTTAGTTCAGTGGAGAGGTATTTAGTTTAAATATTTTGATTTAAAAATCCGTACATTTCAGATTTTTACCAGAAATATATTTGTAATTTATAACCCATTATTTCTGTACCTTGATACACAAAAACTATTTTAATTATATCCTTTTCCAGACCTTATTTAACCTTTTTGTTTATGATAAATAAGATTTCAATGAAGCTATGATGAAAGTAGCTCAAATAATCATTGAGAATACGAAATGACGTACGTAATCTCAAGATAGAAATTAAAAGGCAATCAATCAAAAGATACATCCATAACTGTGCAATCTCTTAGGAACAGATTTTGAGTAATTAGTTTAATTAACGTGAACTTTACACTGCATACTATATTGCATAGCAAAACCAAATATAGTTGTTCTTACAATCTAGAATCAATCATAATATGTTAATTATTACTTTATTTAAAGATACTATATAAATTATGGTAAGCTTAATACGGGGAAGCAAGCTGTATGCATTTTATAAAAGAAATTTATAGTAAACAAAAGTTAACACATAAAGATATTATATTTATTTTTTAGCTAGATAGAGGTATTATATGATTATCATGATACCACTATGCAATATTACTCAACATTTGTTTCCCTAAGGAGTAGGTGAACCCAGTGTATTAGTATAATGAGAGTAGCGTATAATATATTATACTTAATAAATTAAAAATATAAATTTTGTTTGCAAAACCCGAGCATTTTAAATGCGTTGTACATAAATTATGAGTTACCTGTACATTAATTATGAATTACCTCGCAAATTTTCGACTTAATTGACGCATTACTCGCAGACAAAACCTTACAATTCTAATCTGATAATTGCACTATTTTCAGAACCTAAAACAAAATAAAAATGAATCGAAATATAGACAATATTTGACTCTCCGAAACATGGCAAACAAACCACTGTATACTCGAGTATCAGTATCAAGAGAATTTCTATGTATGTATGCACGCATTCGTGCATACGAGAAAAATTCCAATGATTTATTGGTCGCCCGCACCTGAAAGTATAAGCGATCAGGCTAGACACTTGCGAGGTGATTATTCATTACGGTATACGTATACATATATACGTGCTTGGAAAATACTAGATGCAATATGGAGCCAAGAAAGATTTTGTTATACTGTTGCTGATAGCAAATTGTTCTGCTGCGCTTTATCGCGAGCCTTAAGCTGAAGTTATCGACTACTGAACGTTTCGTTACCTTTCCACATATCACACTAATAATTACAAACGTTCACTATTCTCGCAAATAATCTCATTAATTAACAACAGTAGCGGTATTTTGAACAAAAGTATATATGTATATCTTTGTCAAATAAACACTCCCCGACGTGTTTTCATTGTTATCAGCTGTTATCTGCGCGCAGCCGCCCGTAAATAGCCCGCAAAGGCGCGCGCATTCCACACTTTTGGCATACCAAAAAACAAAAGTGCCCCTCGACAATCACCTCTCGTATCAAATCACGCAGCAACACCAGACATCTCATCCGTCGAAAGTAACTATGCAAACACGCACAGAGGAAAAAAGCGAACGTTTTCCTCAAAGTACGATACCGAGATAGCCTACATAATCCCACGCCGCAGCGAATTTTCTGCGAATTTCCGCGAACCCGGGTATATTTACTGCATACATAAACGAGGAGGAAAATATATAGAGGCAGCGACGCCCACGCGCGCGTTATTACGGCGGCGCGGCGTGTTTTGTATGCCCGAGGAGGAGGAGGAAACGAACGGATTTTAGGTCTACGGGAAGTCGCGCGCGCGTTGTACGTGAGAATATGGGCTGGAGGTGTGTGTTGTATAGTCTGTCTGAGGAGTCTGTGGGGCAACGTGTGGCGTGTATAGGGTTACCATTGTCGTGTGTGATATGTGGAAATATAATATATGTTTGCTAATTATGTTATTTGTGAGATGGCGTATGTTTGCATAAATTTTATTCAAGATTTCTTTTGAATTTTATTAAGATGTGAAGAAGAACTGAAAAAATCGACTTTGTGGTTGAAAATATATCAAGTTGCTTGTTTGAAAATTATTATGTAAGATGCGATGGCATGTAGAAGATAAGTACTTTGAGCGTTGGAAAAAATATTTCATGAAATAGTTTTTATTGCAAAGGTTGTGGTAAACTTGAGACAAATTTTACTGAATTTGTAAGATGAATAAAGTAGAAAATAATTAAAAGTAAAATAAATTAATTTTAGCGAGGTCGTGTCTTATAATTTCTCTCTCGTTAACTTGATATAAAATTACATTAAGAAAGTAAAAACAATTTTACTTTTTTAATAAAGTACAACCTACCCGATAACTGTTGCAATATTACTGTTTAGACAAGCATATTTTCTCGCTTAATTCAATACCAATGATTTTTACTAAAAGATTAGAACACACTTTTATATTTTTTTCAAATAGTACAGTTTACATCTTTTTCATTATACCTACAATAGTAATATAATTGAGCATACGTAGTGGTTTTCATTCATTATCTCATGTAAGTGTTGGCACGTTTACGTTATCAGGTAAAAATTTAAATAGCTAGAAGATAATAATATGGATGTACCATTGCAGAGGTTTGAAAAGTTTCCTAAATATATCTGCCTTCATTACTCCAATCATGACTATGGAAAAATTTCGAATCGCCAAGATCGTTCCATATCGACCGGGACCCATTCAAACATGAAAACTGATGTCGTTAGACTGCTGGCCAAATCATCTTAAATGAGCTTGCCGAAATTTAAGTTGCATTAAAAATATGGCTTTTATGGTTCATTTTGCTATAGCCAACAGCGTTAATTACGAAATGATTGAAATTTTTTTTTAAACTGATGGGTCTTTTATTTACAGAAGAAAATTAGTATTTATTAAAAGCAAGGTACAGGTATTTTATAAGCTCAAACAAGCCCATAAGCTTAGAGTACAATTTTAGATAGGAATGAAAGTCCCACGCTTATGTGATATAATGGAAGTCTTCCCAATTCTGTAATGAAAGTCCTCACAATTTTGCACGATATAGCAAGATTAATTTTGTTTTTGTATTGTCTTGCCTCAATATTCAAGACAATAATGGATACAACATTTATACACGGTTTACAATGTCAAGATTGAGGTATCAAGAATGTTAAGAATCTTGGCTAGTCTTGAAAATAACTTTACATTTTCTAATCGTAATAATTTATCGAAATAATCATAACTCAATAAATTTCATGTACTAACGAGATGTTCGGATGATAAAGGTTGGCGAGGTAGCAAACGACGCGCCGCTATATCCCCTCGAGCCAGTTTACTTAGGTACGTGAGGCTACAGGGAGAGGATGAGCCGCCCAGCGGCGGCGCACGAACTACACTCTGGTCGGCGGCACATATATGACGGGAAAAATCAATTTTCGAATTTGGCATTTATTTATACTTGTCATTTTTTTTTTATTTAACCTAGTGTATTTATATATTAAATTTCGTTACACTATTCTTAAAATTC
>UXGD01004642.1:0-16502 GCA_900474315.1 Torymus auratus | reverse complement strand
GTTACTTATAGGCTGGGATTGTATTGGGAGGAAGTTATATGTATTGATGGGTTGAAAAATGTTAAGAAAATATTTTCGTTAATTGTGAGAATCTTAATTTATTAGGAAAGCGATATACTTATAAGCGAGAAATATCTATCGGAAAATGTATAGTATCCTAAAACAGTAATTATTTCTATTATACTAAATTCAATTCCCTTGGCAGCCCATTACACACTTTTCTCCTAAACATTTTTACCTCAACATAAACATGCTGACATTTTCCGTACAGAAAATTATCACTTCACCCGTGTTCGAGCTCCACAATACCCACCCATTTCCCGGCTTATTTTATTGACAGCTCATCATAAATTTTTCTAACAGCCGTGCAGGTATTCATTATAATATACGCCGCGCGAAATCGGCAAAACGCTCTTATTACTATAATATTTAGCGCACCGCGGCGGGAATAAATTATACAGTTTATATCGATAATTATGCTAATGGCTCGCGTGATACTACGCGCGCTCGGGTTTCATTTTTATCCCCTTGCACGCACTTTTCACTATTGCGGGACATTAATTATTTATTTATGAAAGTTAAAGCGGTTCGCGCCGCGTTTCTCCATTTATTTACAGGCATATTTCTCGTATTTTGAAAAGCAGCGAGTGTTTAAGACGCCGAATATAGCCGCTCGTTTGCAGTTGAAATAAATAAACAGACAGTTTAATAAACGCCATTTATTGTATAATAAATTGCTACAAATTGGCGCGTAAAGTTATTTCAAGTATTTTCGAACAATGCTGTAATGCAAATAATATGCTATTTTTAACGACTCTACCTTACTATTTAGTTATAGATATAATAGTCATAGTGTACAATGTTAACAACTAAATTTATTTAATAATAAAACCCCAATCATTTCTCACTATACTCATTGACAAAACCTTGCGGTTCATCAAGTTTTGAACAAAATAATTTCCAAGTACGTGCCAGGGCCACTCACCTTAGAACTTGGACAACTACACGTATAAGTTTGTATAATTATAGATCCCACCGCGCAATACCGACATAAATCCATCGCCCCCAACAATATCTCACTTCCCAATCACTCAAAACAAACCCTATACCTCCTCCCCCTCGACGATCATCTAACCACCGACATATACACACTTCCGTTCACCTCCGATTAATTCGTACACGCGTAGGTACTTATATATACAGTATCACCTTTCCCACATCGCGCGAGGAGGGGATTTGCATAATTGGTGCCGCGCGCTTATCTGTACCCCCGCGACTACGCGATCGATCGTGTTCCGCTACTCGCGAGAGAGAGCGAGATAACAACGTGACGCCCACGCGCAGGCTGGTTAAGGTATCGGTGTTGCCTATTACTTAATGAACGGCTGCTGCTGCTGCTGCTGTGACTCGTGGGGGCTGGGTGGAGCTGTAGGTACAGTGGAGGATGGAAGGTTACCGAGGTGTGGGATTTGGATCGGTGAGGAAATCGTTGGTATAATTGTCACGTTATTGGGTCCTTGAAGAGATTTCATTATGACTTTTTTTTCTTGGGTAAAAAGTGGTTGATGTTTCTATTAGGCAATTTTTAATTTCAAGAATGCATAAAGAAGAAAAAGGGGTTTTAAGAGTTTATGTAAATATAGGAAATTTGGCAGCCCTTCATTTTCTTGTGTAAAAATTGTTAAGTATACTCACTTTTAATAAACGATTGGTTATTAAACTTTAAAATTTCCCTCAGAATCACAAAACTGCGGCATAGGCAAGAAATCTATTTAAGTAAACTGATGTTTTATTAGGTCGTATTTATAATAATAATGTGATTTTCAATTAGAGAAGTTGAAAAAAAATTAACATTCTATAATTGAAATATTTGATATATTCAATGTTAATTATAGAGAGCATGTAATGATTACAACTGTTAATTAGTTTCTTACTAAACATAAAATTGTGTAGATATGTGGTATTATTGAAATACAAGTTTTTCTAATAGCCATTACTACACCATAAATGAAATTTCTTGGAAGGTAATATACTTTTGAACGTTATAGTGAGCAACTTTTTCAAGTCACGGGGTGCGCGAAATATATGTTGTCGCGACAGCAAGTTTATGAAGCGTGCAAACGACATTACACACGCGCTATGTAGATTTCAATAATTTTGTAATATATTTACATACGCACGGAAAGGAAATTATTGTAGAATATAAATCTAGGCCGGAATAAAAACAAATTGTGAAAGTTAATAAAATCCTTCATGTAAATGTCAGATAACTGTAAATCAAAGTTTTAGCAAGTTCTATTTCAACGTACAACTGTATTATGTAACTCTGTTAATTCTATATTAAATAGTTTTATAAGTATTCTATATAAAACAATGAAATAAAAAATACTTGGCTGAGCTAATTTGTAGCTGTTTAACTATTGAGAAACTTGCGGAATAAAACTTTTAAATTATCCAAATACCCTCATTTCAAACTCCTTTTAATGAAACATTGCTGAATTTTAGTCGAGTGTAAACTTTTTAAAAATTAATGACACGTACTTACACAGATTAATTTTAGTACCACAGAAAAAAACGTTGAACTACTCAAACTTTTTGAGTACACCCGACCGAAAGAGATTCTGTTCGAACGTTTTAAAATTCTCCAAGACGCCGGGACTATGGGAATCAGCCAATGAATTTAAATAATTAGAACACGTCCGGACAGAATCCCTTTTCCATGAGTGTACATATTATATCTTCACATACCAAAGAAAGACTTATAATACTCCAGAAATTATAATTTTTACAAAAAAAATGTCAAATTTTCCAAATTTATAACAATTTTCATGATTTAAGATAGATTATTTTATAAAATAGAGCGTCTATCCTTAGCGAACAGAAAATAATAATTTTTCTTTGAGTATTATATCTTGTCGCCTACTTTTCGCATAACGTATACAAATTTCAAAACTCAACTACCGATCAATAACCGATA
Source organism: Torymus auratus (assembly GCA_900474315.1). NCBI lineage: Eukaryota > Metazoa > Arthropoda > Insecta > Hymenoptera > Torymidae > Torymus > Torymus auratus. The sequence continues at coordinate 13,525 of UXGD01004642.1, read as the reverse complement.
ACCTTTTTCTTTCTAGTAACGGACGGTGTATAGACAAGGCGGACAAGTGCAACGGCACCGATGACTGCGGCGACGGCAGTGACGAGCAGCATTGCAGAGAGCGACTGTAAAAAAGAAAAACAGAAGAATAAAAGAAACTAAGCAACGTACTATCGGAAAGACGAGAATTTATTATATTACACGTGTCCACGAGGACACGTATGGCTGTTATATAAAACGCTATTTTTTACATTGTTACATGTATATTATATATAAAAGACGTTGAACGCAAATTTGTACAATACAAGCCGAAGTCGAGTGGAGAAAGAAAGTAAATAACGCGCGGCCTTACGATCTACACTTGCAGTATTTCAAAACGACGTACGAATGACACGAGTTTTAATACATGCGTACGCGATTGTATAGGTAGAAATTAATGAAATCATGTTATGTATTATTTTATTATATTATTATTAATATTATTATGCGCAAGGAAGAATAATAAAATATATTGCTATATATAAAAGGGAGAATGACGAAGAGAGTGTGATTTGTTTCTTAGTACTGTTTAATTGTATTTTTCTTTCTGTTTCTTAGTGTCCTTCTGCTAATCCTTATACATATACATATGGATTATACGTGATTCGTTAGTTTGTCTTACATCAAATCGCATATTTCTTTTCATTTTGTATAATATATGACTTGTACATAGTATCGTAGTTAACTGAAAAAAAAAAGAAAATAAACGCTGATGACAAAAAAAATCTCGCATTACCGAACATCATTTTTTCCCTCCAAGATACAGCCTAAACAAAGAACAGAAGAACGTCGAGAAATAAAGTTCACCATTTCATTTGGTCTTCTCAATTGGGCTTGAGAAGCTTAGGCTGGCGTTTATACGCGCGTATTTACATTTCTCCGTATAAGAACGTCGCGCGGTTCGTGTACATATGTAAGTAGCACCGCACGCGTCGCTTTAATTGTCGGTAATTTAAAAAATATACCTCCGCAGTAGATATTCGGTCAGGGCTGGAATAGAATCTCAGTCACATTGTTTAGATCGAATTATTTTTTTTTTCTTTCTTTCATTGGAAAAATATAATATTTGTAACTCTTGATACACACTATATGTATCACTAATCATCGCGTTACATTGTTAACTTAATGTACATAAAGTATTAATCATCGCAAGATTTCGTTACACATTCAAGTACTATATCCGTATTACGATACAATGTTTGAATATATAATTGGTATTGGTGATGAGTCAATGATGACTTTTGATGAAACTAAAGCATTTCATCGCTAAGTAAATGTTATATATGCATAGCTTGCGCAATTAAAGCGTACGCTTACACTAGGTTACATTTTTAACATTGTCGAATATCACAAAATATATTTATCATTTGTAGTTAGCAATTAAATTTGACACTATTTGTTTATACTCATTACAACTCCACAAAATAAAACTTGATCTCTTGATGTCAGTATAAAAAAAAAATCGTTACATTATCCAGCCCTGTATATTATCTTTTCTTTTATTCAGCAGATCTCACTTAGTTTTCCGCCGTGTGTATTCAATGAGACTGAGATACTGTCGTTTTTATAAAAACTCATCTGGCTCTCGAGGTGCATCGAGATCTCGGTAGTGAATTACCGGCCTGAATTCGCCGCCTCCGCTGTAATGAGTCATTCAAAAGGAAAAAACAAAAGATTAGTTTTTGCATAAAAAAACAAAGAGCTGAATTTTTATTTTTTCAGACCAACTGGACAAGATGTGAACATAAACGTGTCTATGACTGACATGGATTGGGAATGATAATAACATGATGATAGTAAATAATGACAAAAGTTTATAATTCAACAAATGAGTTTATTTTCTTTTCCTTCTGCATTTTGTTGATAATAATATACCGTTTAAGTATTTACAGGAGCGTTATTTATTTTTTTAGTAAAATAAAATTATTCTATAAATTCGAATTTATAAAAAATTGATCTATAAATTTTTACAATTTATAAAGTACACGAAGAACTTTATCATTTTGCTTATGAAACAAATCAAGGAGTTACTTTTCATATTTTTCTCATTTATATGAGTGGTCGCTTTCTAAAATGTGCTGATTTTGTAACACTTTCCCATAAAAATGATTCTCATCCCTCTTAGTCTCTTTTTCTACGTGTATACTGTAAATTTTTCTATAATAGTTTTATATAATATAATCTCTCTCTTTCTCTCATTTCACAAATAAATTTTTTTAATCATCGTGTTACAGAATCCAGATTATAAATCTGCTAGCACTGTGCAAATAGTTTTCGACTCGAATGGCAAAATTTCAAAACAAATCAATGTCCATCTGGTCCAGGTCATTATAACTAATAATTGGTCTTGACGTTAACGCAGAATCCGGAGCAGCCCTGCAAATATATTAGTGATTTTTCTTTGATCAATTCTGCTTCTACGTAATGAATTGTGCAAAATACTTTGGCTTTTGAGATTCAAAAACTAGAGCTCCTCTGAATATTAACGTCAGCGTCAGAAGTGGGCACTTCTCGGTACAATTTTATTAATGTTTGTTAAGTATTAGTAAAACATTCAGAAGGTAGCTAACAAAGTGTAGTTATTGTTTATTAGTTTTTATTTGATGCTGTCAGAAAAGTGCCCATCCTGATCTGCATTGTAAGGAGTAAAATTAGTACCAAAATTGAGATGCATAACAGTAATAAAAAGTTTTACTAATAAACTATTGTAATAAAAGAACCAATATGTAAATGTTGGAAAATAAACAGTTGGGTAAGTATATACTTAATGAAAAACAAACATGCTAATAAAAAAAAAATTAAATATACACATCTATTGTATTCTCATAAAATTCATTGAAATTTATTTTAGTTTAAGCTAGACATTTAAATAATAAGAAATGTTTATCAAACAAATTTATCTAATCCAGCAATATGATATCCACGTATAAGCAGAAAGAACGCCAACTTTGGTACAAAACTTACTCCTAACAGTAACACAAAGCATGCAAAGAGTAAAAAAAATATTCAAGAGCAAACAATTTACCGTCCACGGTTGAATCCACCTCTGTTGGGTCGTGGCACGAATCCGGCGCCGTATCCACCGCCGAAACCGCCGCCGAAGCCGCCGCGGTTGCCTCCGAAATTACCGCCGTAGTTGCCTGTGAATCTAGCGGGAGGTCGAGGGCTTAAATAAATGTAAAGACAAACGGTATTTTTCATGGTGTCAGGGACTGAAGTGGCGCAGAAGTTCTAAATTACATGTATATAATAGATTATATGTATATATTTATTGTCTGGTGCAGAATCTACACAAGTTCGCTGATATGCGAAGGAACTTGTGAGTGCTGGGCTTGCTTATTTTTTAAAGCAGAAAAAAATTGTGCTGGTGTAGGAGTTGAAAGTTATGCCTAATTAAATGAATAATAAGAACTTAATGGTTGTTTTCAAATATATCAGATGTTAATGTCGCTATAAAGGTTTCATACAGCTTTTCAACTTCATATAAAAATCAATCACTGTCATGCAGAAAATGAATTATATGTATTCTGATTAGTGAACAATTGATTTTTCACGGAGATTTTAACGTGATTTTACACTCTTTCAGTCCGGGCTAAAACGTTAGCAATTAATCGCGAGCATGTATCTAAATGCAAACAATTTTAATATTTTTAGATCACAGAAAGCAACCAAATTAATTGAAAAATGGGAATTTTTTTTTATACTTTAACACATTTCTATGCAGATACATTATCTGTTTCAAATTATAGTGCTAAAAAGGACTTTAATTAACATTGTACGGAATAAAAGCCAACGCAAGGAATCAGCTAAAGCATCCACCACAAACATTAGCAACCAAACTCTCTGAAATTGACTAATTACCCTCCGGCGTTATAAGGTGTGTAACCCTCCCTGGAGCTGGCCCCGGCGGGTGCCTTGTTACCCGGGTGCTCGGGTAGCTGTGGCCTCTTAGGGTCCTTCAGGTAGTTGTTGAAGTACTCTGCTTCTGCCTTAACCTCGGTCACCTTCTCCGCGTGCTTGTTGAAGATGTGCTTGCGAATGAAGTCGGGGCCTTTGAACTTCTTACCGCTGAGGGGGCAGAGCCACTTGTCCTTTGACAACTCCTGCGTGTTCGCCTGAACGAACTTCTCGACCTCGCTGCGGATATTAAAAAATTTTTCATTAGCATTTTGTTAAAAATGAAAATTATCATTGACTTACGTTTCAGGATTCTTGGCGCCAAGTTTGTCGTACTCGGTGGAAGTAACTGTTGCCGCGGGTGCGAGGAACGCAGCCATTTTGCTCTCGAAGTTCCGGCAGTACTCCGTGAGTTCGTTACTAAGTACCTTGTTGGCTGGTGGCGCCCCTCTTACGTGCATGATACCGCAACGGTTGGGCATCTCGTCCTCATTCGGGTACTCACAGTGGTTGTAGTAGTCAACCGAGTGTACTATCCTTAGGTATAAGATCAACTTATCCAGGACTTTCACGAGAGCGGGATCTCGCTCGATTTTCTCCTCTCCCTCGCTTGATAATTGTCCCTCCTCGTGATCGCCAGATACGCCCAGTAGTTCTTCCTCCTCTGCCGAGGCTTCCTCTATCAGGTAGTCCGTGATGTTTTTCAGAATGGGATTTTTCGATGACAATCCGAAGGCCTAAAAAGATTGTAAAATGTATCGTTAAATTTTGTCGAAAAATAATCGTGAGAAGCAAAAAAATAATAATATTGAACTTACAGCTTGTTCAATCTCATTTTGAGTTGGTTCCTTTTTTTCCTCATCTTCTTTCGGTGCATCTTTCTTGTCTTCTGACCATAAGCCAGAACGGCTGTCCAAATTATGTACGATTTTAGCGCTTAATTTTATGTCATTTCTCACAATTTGCTTGTGACATGTTATTCCATTGACGGTACGAATGCGTCGAGACAGATCTCGATTGACAATGGCTCCGAGTTCACAATCTCTTAGCTGAAATAAAAGTAGTGTAATATTAATTGAAGATTATAAATACAAATTAATTGAAAGTACTAGTTTTCAATATTTACCCTTATGTTGTTCAAACTCCAACATATTTCTTTAATGTTAACTTGTCGCTCAAACGATACCCAACCGCGGCGGAACCATCTCCGTTCTGGTTGAGGATCAGCAATCGCGACTCTTAAGAATCCAGGGAATCGTTTGCACATCTGAAAAAACAGTATTACTTGAGTGACGTGGCGTGAAAATTTTGAATAATTTATAATAGTGTTTGTAAACATTGAGTAATTACCGCTTCAACTTCAGCCTTTGTGATCGTAGGTGCTAAGTTACGGAGGAATATACTGCTGGTTTTGTGAAGAGCTCGTGGTTCTTTCTCTTTATCTTCGCTAGCCAGATCTATAACTGACTCGTTAACGACTTTCTTTTTCGGCTTTTCAATCTCAGGTTCAGGTGACTTCTCTTTAGCAGCTGGTTTCTCATTTTCCTTTTCTTCACTCACTTTTTCAGTCTCTTCCTCTTTATCTTCTTTTTCTTCTTTTTCTTCTGTAGCTATAATAAATACAGACAAGACCGAATAAAAATTAGGAATAAAAAATTCTATCAGTAATTTAATTAAAACGAACAAAGATAATAAAGCAAATATTAAAATTAAAAAATTAATTACATTAATTTTAAGAGACATGAACAAGCTATGAAACTTACGAGGTTGGCCGGGTGGAGTGGCAGGTTTGTTACTGTCTGCGCTGTCAGAAGAGCTGCTACTACTGCTGCTGCTACTACTACTATTACTAGTCGTTCGTTTACGTTTCTTTGTACTGGGCTCTTCTTTCTTTTCTTCTGTTTTTTCATCCTCCTCCATTTTTTCTTCTTTGCTTTCCTCAGTTTCTTTAGTTTCACTTTCCTCTGTCGACTTCTCAGTATTTTCTGCTGGTTTTTCTTCGTCCTCTTTCTCAGACTCTTTTGATTCTACATCACCATTGTGTTTTTCTTCCTTAGTTTCCTCCGATTTCTCTTCACTGGGTTTTTCAGTTACCTCAGGTTTCTTTTCATTTTCGATCTTTACTTTGACTAAAAAGAAAAAAATATTAATATGAAAAATATAATTCACAAACAGTTGTTTCACTGAAACTTATAATATTTAAGCACTAACCAATTTCTTTTGAATCTTTAGAATCTTCCTCCTTCTTGATAACAACCTCTTTGATTTCTTTTTTCTCTGGTGGAGGTTTGATATCTAAAATCTTCAAATCATCATCTGTGCCACCCTCAAGCTTTATTACCACAGCATCTAACAGCCGCAGGAGTGCATCACTTTGGTCAGCATCTACTGACACTTTTTCAGTTTCTTTATTCTCTAGCAGACTCATATATACCTCAACACGTTTCTGTATAAAACATGAACAATTATTTATTAATGATAGAGAAATTTAATCATATTTATTAATTTTATCTAAATCATTATTTTTGAAACATACCTTTAAGGCAGCAAACTGTTCTTCTTTCCGTTTTATAGATTCCTCAGGATGGTACTTTATTTTGAACCTAAGAGTAGTAGTAAAAAATCAATTAATACTCTGTTATATGCACATGACCCTTTATTTTTACAATAAAAAATATACAAATATTTAAATATTTGTTAAAAAAAGGCTTGACCTATAGTATACGAGGTTCTCCTATAAAAAATACTACGTGCAAAATCTTTGCAAAATCTACACTTTTAACCATAAATTGATTTTTTTAAATTTATTTTAATTACTATTTAACTTTTGAATTGCTTTTCTCTTGTGCATATAAAGCATAGCTGAAAATGCATATATGTTATTAATTTTTTTCATCTACATCTAATTTAAAAAAACTGAATCAGTTATATAGCCAATAAAAACTCAATAAAATAAAAAGATGTTTTCAACTATAATATAAAATATAAGAAAAAAAAAAAAATTAAAAAAAATTAAAAAAAAATTAAAATAAATTAACTATTTATTATTAAAAGTAAGATGTAGCCTCTAATATGAAGAGACTGTTTATAAAAAAAATATAAATAATAAAAGTCAGAACACAACAGACATATTGTATTGTAAAATTATTTCATTTCGTACATTCATTTCGTAATTATTAAAATAAGTTTTTCCAATACAGTAATGTAGAATGGACAAATACTATTTCCCAATTCTACGTTCTTAAATTGCTGTTGTCTCCTGATAAAAAGATAGTGAAAAAAAAAAAAAAAACTGTACAACCTAATAACATGTTACAATAGTAGCTATTATTATGTATATAGATTTATAATATATATTGACAATGTACGGTCAACATGATCCGTTGCTTGATGGATCCTCACCTGTGGCACCTTGTGCTTTCATCATTGATCGATGCTTTTTTTATATATATTTATCAAACAAAAAGCTTTCATTATTTTTCGCGGTTTCAAGTTTTCCCTAAACATATGTACGGGTTAAGAACGCGACCTAACAACCGAGCATTCACTGGGCCTTGCGCGCCCAGGATGCTTTTAATTTTCATTTTGCAATGTATGAGTGCACATGAGAAGTTTTCCTTCTCAGTATCAGCAACGAGAGCTAAGCTAAAGACGATATATATGTTTGCATTTTTCGTATTTTGCGAGTCTCTCTCTTCAACGACGCGTGTGTTGGTTCGCTCGTTCGCATGAATAAGTTAATTATTCGTGCGTAAATTAATAATTGGACGAGGCGAGACCCGTTCGATGGCTGTTTGCTGTAGGGATAGACAGACATCTGTTCACAATATTGTTGTTAAAAGATCAACCTTGCTTCTTAAAAATTTTTAAGGGCTAGTAAATTCATTAATTTTATGGTTAAACTTATCAATTATTCGCTTGTGCACGACGATTTTATCTTATTCTGTATTCATCAAATTGTCATTTTGAAAAGCACTCCTAAGGATATTTACTCTTCCTCGGTGTTTATTAATGTTTACATATTTGTGTTTATAAAAATGTATTGGCTACATATTCTATAATAATACAATTCTGTTACTTTATCATTTTACACAATATTTCTAAGAATAATTAAATAGTTCATTTAGTTTTTGTTTTATTAACAAAACTCAAATTAATTATTTTTATTCTCAAAATTTAATTGAATAATAGAGAAATTTATGTTGAATTTTTAATTAAAAAATATTTTTCGGACAATATTTTTTTTTAATATAAACCCAATACATTGTTTAGTTTTAATAAAAAAATATTTAGAAAAAATATGTTTCAAACAAAAATTTTCATAGACTGAAGATAAAACAATTTAAATTAACAGACACTGAGGAAAATTTGGATATGCATGTGTCATTCATGCTTATGTATTTAATAATAAAATTATAAGAAAATGAATATTTACAAGGTAAAAATAATGTAGTTATTACACTGACATTAATATTTAAGAAACTAAGGCTTACCATTCCTCATCCTTATGTGCAATAAAGAACTCGTTCAGTTGTTGTCTTCTGAATTCCAATTTGTACTCATTGTAACGTTTAATTGCTTCCTCATCTGTGATCGAATCTTCTTGTGTACCCAAGAATGCCTTGAATGTCATCATTGGAGGTTGAGTCTCAATATTGGAATTACTGAAGTTACCAGCAACTTCTCGACTGTGACAAAGAGAAATATAAATTTCAGATACAATATTTGTATGAATCACTAAATAATAATAAATGATCATTTTATATTTAAACAATACATAAAAATAATGAAAAATATTGCAAATGATTATGCATAAATTTTAATTATTTTCTGGAATTTCTATTCTTTCTGTGGCATTTTAATTAATTTTCTTACAATTATATGACCATTGTTTGATAAAATGACGAAAGGTACTTTATCTATCATAATGACTACAATTCATTTTAATAAATTAAAACTATATACCTTGACATAGCTAACAGTTTAGGAGTCAATCGACTCTGCTTGAATGGTCTTCGATAATGAATCATCGTCTGTTCCTTACTAGTAATTAAACTCTTGCAAAACGTATAATTCTTAGTCGCTATTCCACTGATATAAAAATGTATAATTTATTGATGTTCAATGTATGTTGTGCATGTTTTTTTACAAGTGCCTATATTTTTCTATAACTTTTCACTATCAATAAGCCATCCATAGGAAAATATCATCAATGGAATAACTAATCAAGTAAATTCATTTATCATCTTCAAGACAACTGATATCACAAAAATCAATCATACTAAAACTAAACAAAAACAGAAAAAAAATAAACACACGACTCACGCTTCACGTGTACATGTGTGTGCCGCCTATAATAGGTTATACCCCCCTCCCCCCCTCGCGACCAAAAGAAAGACACAAACCAATCATATTTATATCCCTGCAGAAACCAAAACACAATCTGCTTACTTGCTGTTGTTATTGCCATGATTGCCATAGTGATGATTGCCATGATGTGGCGGCGGGTAGTGATCCTGTCCCCAGGAGCCGCCGCCGCCACCGCCGCCGCCGCCACCGCCACCTCGGCCGCCTACGCCTCCGCCTCCGCCGTCCTCGCGGCCGCCGTAATAGTCGCCGTAGGCATGGCCGCGACTGGGCCTCTCGTCCCATTCGCCGCGCATACGCTTCATCGGCGGCGCCATGTCCTGAGAGCGGGCTGGGCTGTAGCGGTCGCGACCACCGCCACCGCCGCCGCCACGATAGTCCCGGTAATCCGGACGCGCCCTCGGTCTGAAAAACAACCATTCTCTGTTAATAATTCGGGGAAGGATGGGTTGTGGGTGAACATGTATGCCTGCTGTGGTAGTTGATGAGTTACTCTGGGGATTAAATTCCTATCTGATAAGCTAGGTGAAGGTTGAACTTTACATTTTTCCAAAGGTAAGGAAAGTCTTTGAATGACTATATCTCATAGCATTAAACAGATTAAGAAAATGTAAAAAATATTTTGGAGCAAATGCGATTCTATAATGATTCTTGATTTTGTCTGACTTACTACTCATAATATATATATATATATTTATTTAAAAAGAATCTTCAATATATTGTTTATGATTTTATCATTTTTGATAATTAGTGCTAATAATAAAAGTTATATGGATACAAGACTGATATAATAAGAGATAAACATTCATTATTTTAAATGCAAATTCTGTAAGATTTTTCAATAATGTGTAGAATTAAAATAATTTTCAATGTTAAAATATATATGAATAGGTCAAAATTTGACTATAATTGTAAAATTTATACATGGAAATTTTGTGAATATGAAATAAATTAAATTAAGAAATTTAATCGGTGATGTACATAGGAGTTAAAAACATGAAATTTTGTATTAAATGTAGTATTATTTACCTATCAGGCCAATCATCTCCTCCTCTTCTGCGGTCATCCCTTCCTCTACCTTCTCTGTAACCCGACTCTGTTCTTTCTCCTCTGAATTTGTCCCTCCTCTTCCGATCATATTCATCATCCGAGTCTGCCATTTTTGCTTATAAAATTACAAAAATTCTGCAACATAAAAAATTGATTTATTAATATAAGCACTACTAATAGTCACTGGCAAGAATTTAAACTATAACATGTGACTACTATATATTCTCACTAATTATTGTCCTTCTTTTACATTTAACATTATAGAAAGTAGTCTGAGTTGCGAATGCATTTGAATAAATTAAAATTGAACCCGAAGAGGGCACATCCTTTATAATACTATCGAGTGTGGCTCAACATGTGGACAGCTAGAATTTGCTCAAAATTTTACAGTTATGTGGCTACTCTATGACCTCAATAAAGCTTGTCTATCATAGACTTCAAAACCAACTTTGCACGCTAATTTCCAGCTTTCATTGCTTTGATCTAGACTTTAATGATTACTAAATCAACAGCTGCAACAGTAACTTTTAGAGCTTATTGGTTCGCTTGTCTATTCAGTGCATTATGATGCATAATTTCTATTAAACAAATACTCAAAAATCACTACATCTAACAATCATCACTCACAAATATTGCAAACACAACTGTTGGATCGCCTATACTTGCTCCGAAACGCGTCACTCAACAGGTAAACTCAAATATTACACAAACATTTCCCATAAAACTCGCTGGAATCGACTAGCAGAAAACGGAAATCGAATCCTCACCAATAAGAGCAAGTAGATAGGTATATAGGTAAGCGCGAATTCACGCCGACTATGTATGTGCACCTACGATGTGTGCCAATGGCCATGTCAGTTTGCCGCACCGAGCCTTGACCCTCACCTTTCCCACTCGCACATAAATACGTACATTCTTTACAACTTTAACACTTTTCACAACGATCCTCACCCGAAAATTAACTTCCCACACTCGACTCTTCGAAACCACTGCAAACTCCTCTACAAAATGAACGCTCCGGCACTCGGCAACCGCAAAAAAGGCGGACGCGTGCACGCGGTGCCATATACCTAAACTGGCAAGTTCCTTCTTCCTTAGCGGCCTTTCGAGATTCTCATTCGCATAGTCATGTACAGCGACTCACCTTGAAGCACAGCGCTGAGCGCTGAAAACCTGGTGTATATTGTACAGAGTTCGCTTTCCTCGGCGGAAATGTTTACGACTCTCTGTCGGATGATGGCGAGCGCCCCTTGCGTACAGTTCACGCCGAGGTCAACTGGGACTACTGGACCGTCCACCAGGGACGGGGGACGTGCCAAGGAGAGACAAGCTGGATGAGTGAGAGAGAAGCAGAGGACGAGAAACGCAAACGCCTAGGCGTGTGGAGCAACGCGACGCGCGGCGCAGTGGCGCTAGCGTCGTCGTGTGAAGGTACGTTCGGAAATTAAATTTCGGTTAGTAGTTAACTAGTTAAGAGTTGGTACGCCTACACTGAGCTAACCGAGTAAACCGAGCCGATATTTAGAGCATGTAAACATGTATGGACTGAGGACTCAAATCCAAAAGCCTTCCTGGGGACCTAAGCGCTCATGTTGCCATCACCCGACGTCTCACAGCTGTGCCGTAACCCGTAACCATCGGTTACATTCTTCTTTCTTTCTTCTTTCTTGGTTAGGTTGGCACCATTGGAATGTACGGCCAATCGGTTACATTGGGGGGGCGTTCCACGTCCACCTACCGTTCGTAAATCACAGCGCATGCGCACTCGTCGCACGGACAAAAAAAGGAAATGCGCATAGGTACGCTGCACATACGCTGTGTTTTTATTACGAACGGCAGGTAGAACGCACCCCGGCTCGGTTAGCTCAGCGTAGAGGTACCAACTTAACTACTAACCGAAATTGCATTTCCGAACGTACCCATAGCATTTTTTTTTTATTTTATTTAATTAGAAAAATTAAATCAAATGTTATCTCCTTTTTATCTCGCTTCTTTAAAAAACAATGGCCAGATGTTGTGAAGCAATTAAAGATTGATTTTGATTGGTCTGTAAAGAATACGCGCGAAAATTTGAACTTCCGCTAAATTTGAATTTTAGAAATTGAATTTTTATTCTTAACTATTTAAAAACAAATAATTAAATTAAATTAGAATAAAAATATTAATTTGTTCATGCTTTGAAAAATTATCTGATTATCTTTAAACTAATAAAATCATCATCTCTCTCAAACAACGATGACCGAACGTTGTGACGCATTTAAAGATTGATTTTGATTGGTCTGTAAGGAATAGGCGCGAAAATTCGCTACTTCAGCTACATTTGAAAAATTATCTAATTATCCTGAGTATACTTACATCATCATAACTACCAAATAATTGTGGTTGATCTACTATTAAAACTTTATCTTCATTGGCGAGTGTGCCTATTATTGTCAAGATTTAGTAGCGCATGTTCTTCTGCTTCATTGTTCAACCGCGAATTTCACTTATATATAAGTATACTACAAACAATGGGAAAAACCAGGCCTGGTAGGTGTGCTCGAAAAAAAAATTTTCAAAACCATATTTCGGGTTCCGTCGCAGATTTAGGTACATTTGCACATATATTGCACTCGTGAATGTAGTAGACTATGCGAACCTGCGCGTTTGTCGATCTTGCTTCGCTCGGACAACAACTCTCGCGCAGGCAGCACACACGCCCCACCTTATTCTCTTGGTGCATAATATACAATTATCTATGTTTAAAATTATCTATAACTTTACATTACGAGCTTATACATAACGCATATGAGGCTTAAACGTGTAGAAATCGCAATTATCTTTGCGAGAGTGTATCTCCCGAACGAAGAAAGATGGCACGCTGCCGTTTGTTAGAAAGATAGCTTATGTAGCCTTGAAAAAATATCCAAATTTGACGCAAAAAAGGTGGTGTTTTTGAGAAATTCCATTTTGAAAAAAAGCTCTTTTTCAGTTTTTCCTATTTAGGTATCTCAAAAACTATTCAAGTTATTTTTTTAAGTTATTTAAAATTTGAAAAATCCACGTGAAAGCTTGTAAAATTCTGCACATTTTGAAAAATGAATCGTCCCAATAAGATAATTTAGGCCAAAATCACGATCATTTGAAAAAAGTCGAATTTTCATTTTCAAAATAACGCTTTCACAATGTAATTTTTTATATCGCGCTACAGGAC
>UXGD01004641.1:0-16506 GCA_900474315.1 Torymus auratus | reverse complement strand
GGCCAAGATTTAACCTATTCTTGGATCGTCGTTAATTTTTATCAATCCCTGATCTTATAAATAGTTAACGCACGGGTGTACGTGCCTCGCGAGGAAAACGTTCTATACATCTTAACATATTGGGTGCATTATTAAGAACGGAACATACACGGCACGGCCGCCACAGGGCTCGTAAAAAGAAAACGAAAAGAGAAACGTTAAAGTCAATATGACGAAAATTAGTAATCAATATATGCCCTACCGGCTGACTTCAATTTTCCACGCATGCACACATGCGCAGGCGTTTTACGATGTTCGATTTACTAAAGCCGCAGCCGCGTATTACGCCCCTCTTACTTGCGAGTCGTAAAAATGTGTATATAACGTATGTCGGCCGAAAAACTGGCGCCCGAAAAGAGAAAAGGGGGAGAGAGAGAGAGCCGACAGCACGGCGTCGAGTGTGTGTGTATAGGTTATAGGACGGGGCGCGCACGCGACCGGAGCGCTCGATATGTAGGTGGCTAGCTGGATTTTTCGAGTCTCGCGGTACGAAACGCGTGTTAGACCTACCTAGTAATGCTAGAGTAGTTTCTCTGGAGATAATGAAGATGACTCATTTCGAGAATTGCGAGAGATTGGCCATAATCGCGCGCCGGAATTATTACGACGGCCCGGCGCAGTGTGTGTTGTATATACACTCCGCAAGGTTTCAGAACTTATATATACACGCAACGGTCTTTTTTTTCCATCGTATTGTCCGTGTGATATAATTTTGTGTGTTATACGTATGTATGCGGGCACGTGTATGTTTTGGTATGCGAGAGAACGCGTATAATGGCAGCTTTTTGTTCGGCGTTTATGTTAATTGGTAGGTCTAACACGCCGGTAAAAATGATCGCGCGCAATTCGGAGCAATCAGCGTTACGAATCTGTGGCCGAGTTTCACTGCGCGCGCGTGCTATATATATACTATATACGTGACGTTTCACGACCGCGTGCGCGAGCGCGCGGGATAACAGTGAAATAGTTTTACGAGGAGCGTTGATAAAGCGGAGATAAAGATACACGAAACGATAAAAATCGAATGAATTTTATCAGTCGCGACGCTCAGATGGTTGGTCGATTGCCAGTGTAAACGAAGTAGGAGAGACTTGATGTTTCATTGATTGCGAGCAATATAACAGTACTGATTTGTAGCTGTTGTATTATGGGTAATTGGATGATTAAGGTGAATGAAATATTTCATTGAGATGATTAAATTTAGATAAAGGTTATAAGAGGCAAAAATACTTTCTTCTTTTTTGAAATAAAGCGACGGTACAAGACCGACGAGGGAATCGATACGGTGACGTACGCGAATCGCCTAAAAATACATCAATTTTCGTATAATCAGCTGCATAATTGATTGGCGAACCGTCCTATCGATTTCCCGGCATTAAAAATAGACCGACGCATCACTTCGCGTGCCCTCTTCACCAGCCGTAATCACATTATCGCGGGACGAAACCTACACCACCGTTCCCTACATAAACCAATATACGATTTCCTTCCCTTATTCCAGAACGTCCCTTCCTCATCCACGTACACCCATTCAACCTACCTATACCTGCAAAGATAACGAACGCGTGCATGTACCCAGCGATAAACGCGCGTTTCGCGTACTTGAATACACGCGCGCGAGAAGGCCGAGCGACTATTTCTCTCTCTCTTGCGTGTATGACTTTGACATTGCGCTGCTGCAGCGTGCGCTCGCGAGTAGCTTCCGTCTCTCTCTCGCTCTTTTTTTTCCCGTTATTTATTCGCGCACTAGCCGCCACGGGCTCTTTCATCGGCGCATTTCGTAACGAGCCGCCCGGCACAGCGTCCTAATTAACCTGCTTCATTACGCGCTTTTATATGGCGTCGTCCGCTATATGCACGCGTCTGTGTATATATAGAGATGCCGAGCTAGATAAGTTTCACACACATGCACGTGAGTGCGTTTTATTATGCCGATGGTAGAGGGTTGCGGCTTTTGAAATATATTTACCGCGAGGCTCGAGGAAAATATTTCTTTTCAAGTTTCGCAGGCGCAAGGGAGGAATACAGAGAGAGTGGGAGGGAAATGGGTATGAAATTTCGTGCGCTGATTCGCAGATTCGTTTCGCAGTTACGTAAGGTACGTTTCGCGCGTCGTTAAATAAACAGTATAGTCGTTCAGTTTATACGCGGTATAATACGGTGTTTATGGTTCAAGCTGAAAATGTGTATGTTTTACGAAGCTGGAAACAAAGAATTTTTGCATAAAACATACGTAGAGAATATTTAAATAAGGTTGTTGGAAAAATTTTCTATTACAAAGTAGACGGTAAAAGAAGCGGTTGAAAATTTAAAATCAGAAGTAATTTTGAGTATAAGAGGAACTGCGCGTTCAAAACGTATAATGAGATGCTTGATTGGCTGCTCATTCGGATCCGTTCGGTGACGCAATCGTATCGCGCGAAAAAAAAACACTGTGATACGTATTCTCGTAATCGTTAACTGTCCGCGATGTGTTTCAATCAATTTTCACCGTTCTTTTACGATCCGTTACGTTACAAATCACCTGTCCCGCCAATTATCCTCCCGTATTTCTGGAAATTTCAATCGCTATATTATAAATACAGAACCACGATCGGCTTTGTTTCGCTCGCTCTTATCCAACGCATAATAAAAGAAAAAAAAAACCCTGATCAATACAAAAACCTGCGTGTATCATACATAACCTCGACGCATATCACCGATCTCGCGATATCATGGGCCACAGTTTATAAAGCGATGCGGAAGCTTGGCGCTCGCTCGCGAGAAGAAATTTCAATGAATGGAAACCATCGCGCGGTGACGGCGGCGCGCTAGATACACGCGCGCTCTCGTAAGGGTCCCCCCTACCGTATACAGCTCTCTTAAAAGGATCGACCTTTTCAATCGACGAGGCCGTCCTTGGACCAGCGCACCGAGCTACTATACACACACACACTTCCATCCATCTATCTATCTCGTGCGCGCGGACGGATGGACCGTTTTTGTCTCTCGCGCGCGGTATATAGTGCGTATCTATTTCGCTGGGGACACGTGCACCGCGACGAGGACAGCCGCACGCGGAACGCGTGGGTGCCTGCACTGCTGTGTAATATGCGTTGAGACACTGCGGACAATTGTTTCGAGGTGCCTTGATAACGAGTGTTATGAGACGGAGACGCGATGACGACGACGCGAAAGTTTTGTATAGGTGATGATCGGATAGAGGAATATTGCGGGATTTTTTTGATGGCTGTGAGGTTTGGTATAGGTGATGCCAGCAAGTGTTGCGTAATTATGGAGATTAGGGGGGATATGTATACCGGTTTTGTTTGGAAATTTCGCATTCCTAATCGGCCGGTTGAGCCATTGGCAAAAATTCGTAGAAAAGAGATGTGATAGGCATAGATTAGATAGTTCATAGCTGACACGTGTTTGCAGTTTTTGAGTTTTTTTTTCTTTTTTTAACAATGTAGTCTCTTTCGTGATCTGTCGTGTTTTATCTGATAGCTAAGGCAAATTTTACGCTTAGTAGTCAAGTGTGTGTGCACGGCTCGGGGAATTATCTAGAAACTGATTAGTTCTTCAAAGTAATATCTTCGAACAATGTTTCAGCGAACGTATTTTACTGTTTCATTTTAAGTAATGATATTTCTAAAACATGTAACGTATCCATTTAAATATAAATATAAAATACTATAAGTGAAACTTTTCAACGCCATTACTGTTAACACTAAAGTGCAGATAATTGGCTGCAATTTGTATATAAATAAACAACAATCACTTTCTATGATGGACCGTTTGCCGAGTGTCAGGGTCGCGTCTAATTCATTTGATTATTCTCTTGTCAGAATTCGTGCCCTTAATTTTACGCGATTTGCGCTGAAACTCTTACATAATCAAATCGCGTCACTGGTTTCCGAGCGAATTATGCACTTTGGCGCTGAAGAGCTTTATACTTGTAGTTAACAATTAACTCGAGGGCACGTTTTGACGTAAGTTGAAGTAGTAATCTTTTGTACTTTCAATGAATCCACCTTCTAAGCGAGAATACTATTCATGCATAGAGTAAAAGCTATATCAAAGTACTAAATTATAAATGATTGATAAAAACCATTCAAGGCATACGTTTCGAATAATTTGTCATTGCTTCAAATCAAGTACGTAAGAATAAAAATATCAACAATTTCATAAGATGATAAAAATGCGAAGCACTCGTATCTAAAATACAGATGTCACTTTGAAATGTCAGACTGTAATATGGCAAAAGGGGCGAACGAATAAGCGCGGAGGATCATGTGCAAAACCACCTAGACGAGTCCATTTCTCGCTTTTTCCCGTCTCAAAAAGTAGGCTCTCAAACGCATCAGATATAGATCCCTCGCCTCAACCCCGTCCTTGTCATCCCACCATCTCTCTACACCCACCCTCCTAATAAAACCAAACCCCGTTACATCACCCACGTCCCCCGACAGATTCGCACGACAATTTCACCGAGGTACCACGACATCAGCCTTTCCCAGGTCACCGGCAAAATTTTCAGTGAAGAAATCCCAGTTTTCTACCTCTCTCGCTCTCGAGAGCTAACCCAACTCTCTGGCGGCGCATCGAGCACGGTGCGCGTGCGCCGCGCCGCTGCAGCAGCAGCGTATCATCGAGTTACACGAGAGGGAGATGCAAGTAGGGCTATCCCCGAATCTATTTTCCACACGTACGGATGATTTTTCGCGGCACGGGTAATATAATGCATCAGCGATCGATCCAAAGTAGCGAGTGAGAGAGAGAGATACGTCAGCGTGATAATACGTTCGTTTGATATATAGATGCGCGCTGGTACATATATGTGCTCACACACACACACACACCCCTTTCCCGGCACGGCTAGAAATCGATGCGGCGGTTCCGTCGTCTGCTCCGTGTGCCGCTAGCGGGAGAGCGGAGAGTCCACATTAGCTCGCGCGAAATCTCGATAATACAAGGCTTTATACACGCGATAATAGCGACTTTTTTTCGTGTTTAATGATAGACAAGAGACGGTGAATTTTGTATGTCGAAGGAAAGGAGTCTTGCGTAAGGACGCCGCTTTGTACGTCTGCAGCTGTCCACGCTGGCGCGCATGCGCCGCCCGAGCGGCAGCAGCAGACGACAGCAGCGGCGGTGGCGGCAATCGCTAGACTTGCTCCACCTATAGGCGTGCGAAACGAAAATGCTCTGCCTCTCGCTCTAGCAATTATCATCACGATCCTCGTCGTCATCATCATCATCATCATCACTATAGGCAGTAGTGGTTCCCTTTGTTCCGCGTTCCTTCTTTTTTTTTGGGTCCCGATACACGTAGGCACTTTATGCGCGCATGTGTAGCTCCCGCTCGCTCAGAGCGAAGGTCGTGCGGCTACACGGTGGCAGCAGCATTACGCAAGACCGGAACTCGGAAAACTCACGCTCTCTCTCTCGCACACACTGATCGATTGGTCGTTTCCCGTGCGCGGAGAACAGCTCGCGCAGAGCACGAACACAGAGACACGTTCCCGCGGCACGACCTTGAGACTCTTTTTAGAGCGCGCAATGACGGCACTTGTCTCTCTCTCGCTCTTCTCTTTGAACCATTACACCTCTGTAGTGGAAGCCCAACACCCGAGGCGTGTTCGTGGTCTGACGTAGGCGGCATTGCCCGAGCACTTCCCTTCGAGCTTTTCTCTCCCGTCCGAGCCACCCCCGCCCCCGTCCACACGCCTTCCTTGCACGGGGGTTAGTCCAAGAGAACGGCACAAATACACGTATTGTGATCACAGAGACGTTACGTGAGCACTCGGCTGGTATACGAGACACAAATGTATATACATATGAGATATGTGTGTTATAACATAGATACAGACGGTAGTCGCCGCCACCCTGTCTCGGACGAGTGGCGCGCGCTCGCGCCCACGTAGACACACACCGAGAAATCTTCTAATCTATATATGTGTATGCCCCATGCCCCACATTCCCCCAATGAGAAATAAAAATATCATTGAGTATATTCGTGATATAATGATTGAACAAATAATAATATACGAAGCCATGTCTATTAACTTGCACGAGCACAGTTGTAGCTCTAAGTCACTATTCTATAAAACGAACTAGAACTCATATACTAAGAATATATATATCCTATGTGATAAAAGATTGTCGTAACAAAACCAAAAAGTTTGCTATAAAAGTGGAACTAAGGGTGTGGGTATCGGGGGTATAAGGTTGCTAACGAGCGCTCTGTTATCTATATCAAAAAAATTAAGCGCTTATTGGGATTTGTGTGTACAAAACGGAACAAAAATTCTATTTCTTTTTGGCGTGCAGCAGAGAACAAAACTGGTCACACACAGCAGCAGTGGGACAGCAACACAGCCAGAATTGCCAGAATATTATGTTAGATTTACCATGTTGGCGCGCGCTGGTCGTCCAGGAAATGCGGAAGTGGTGCTTTCACGTCTCACACACACAACACGCGCGCGCGCGGCCGAGAGGCACTGGGTAGTTTAGTCCCTTCTCTCTCTTCCTGCACGGATGGGGGGAAGGAGAGGAGCACAGCAGGGCCTGTTCTCCTTGCCGTCGTCCGTTACCGGGTAGGATACTGCTCTTGCACTGACTGAACTGCGATCACTGCGAAGCACTACGGGTTATGCGGCCGCCCACACAGAGACAGAGATACTACTCACACACTCACACAGTCGGATTCTAATGCACAGACAGACAGAGATGGTGAGCACACTGCAGACACAGACGCGCGGAAAAACAAAGTGAGCGAGAGAGAGAGGAAGAAAGGGAGCGCGCGACCACGAAGAGAGAAATGCAGAGACGAGAGTGGGTACCGAGGTTTCCGAGGCACACTGACGCTACTCTCTCTGCTCTCTCACTCGCTCTCTCTCTTCGACCCTTCAGCTCGCTCCCTCTTTCTCACTCTCGCTCGCTCGCTCTTTCTCTCTATCGAACTTGCTGACTCTCACGCTCTCTCGTTCACTCTACATCTACCTATCCCAGCTTTTCTCTCTCTCTCTCACTCGATCGAAGCTCCTCTTTAGCAATGGTTATAGCAGTACCGCACACGCTCTCTCTCTCACATTGTCCCACCCCTTTCCACCCCTTTTTTGCTCTAACCCCAACGACTTTCGCGAATATGTTCCCGCCCAGTTGAATTTTGGTACCAGAGTCCGTCGGAATTTCTCATTTACATGGCCCGACTTGTGTGTAGCCCGTTGCTCTTACATAAGAAACGAAAGAAGGGAAAGAGCGAGCCCGCAAAATGAATCCACAATCAATCTCGCGCTCACTGCGCGCAACCCCCGCGCTCGGTGTCACGTGATCGATCGATTCCGAAGTACGAGCCGCGGCAAGAGAGGGAAGAAAAGCCCGAGAGCGAGGAAAGAGAGAAGAAGAGAGAGAGAGAGAGACAATGGGCACATGGTCGTGTATAACTCACTTGGCGAAAAATCAGACTCTCTCTCTCACTCTCTTTCTTTCTCTATCTTTCTTTCCCTCTCGGCTTTTTGTTCAACCCCGTTTGGTCATTAGTGCTCCTTATTCTGGATGAGAAGAGGAGGGCGGCGCTCTTCCTTCCTTCCTCGCGTCTCGCGATCCATCATTACGCGCGGCATTCGGTATCTCTCTTTTATCGCGGCTTCCTCTTCTTCTTCTTCTTCTCCTTCTGCTTCTACTTCGCAGTCGCCTTTGGCATTGTCGGCATAGTCATCTGTTTCTTGGCACGGTATTCAAGTACACGTTCACAGTGCGCGCGCGAGTTCACGCCGCGATGAAATTCTTCGCGTCTTCTGCTATTTATTTATGTTTCTTATCTGATCGTGAGAGAGAGAGAAGCACGATTCACTCAACGCACTATACCGCTCCAACCCACTGATAGTCGAAGAGGAGCCATGAATTGGCGGAGATTACGAGAGAGTGATAACAGTAGAGCAGGGATTTAATTCTTGACACACATTCGCACGCGTTCGCTCATTACACAGACGTAACATCACCGTATTGAGAGAGAGAGAGAAAGAGAAGCGAAGTTGTTGGTTGGATCTATGCGCACTAGCCACTTGGAAGTCGGCTAGTCCATCGGCTCTCGTCAATGAGTTATTTTTGAGCACGGCCTGTCATTGAAAAACTTCAGCCAGCCGCGCCTCTCTCGCCCTTCTCCGTGCCGGTGTCTGTGGCGGCTTTTGCGACATCGATTTTCTTTTTCCCTCTTTATTTATCGTGCACATATACCAACCAACCACTTCTCCAACGATTCTCCTTTTCTCGTTCTCTTGCTCTCTTTCTCTCCCCCTTGGCACGGATCTTCCGCGCACTATCGATTCGCAGGCGCACATACACCTATACAGATACCCACACATACACACGGCAGACACTCTCGGCAGGCACTCGGAGCTGTATATATATATATTCTTCTCTTGCGGCTATTATTCACAAACTGCTGCTTGTCATCAGCACTCGCGAGATGATCACACGCAGCACACAGTAGTAGCATCGCGGATTGCCCACGCACACACCCACCCACGTATATACAGCGTGCGATGACAGACGACAACGACGACGACAGGGGTGTGGACCGACGACGACGACGACGATGATTTCTGCTCTCCAGCACTGGACGACGGTGAATGGTGAATCGAAAGCGAGAGACAGAGAGAGAGGCAGCAGAGAGAGAGACACACAGACAGAGAGACAGAAGAGTCACACGGTCGAAGGAGAAAAGGCTGCACACACGCGAGAACTTCGGCGCGCGCACACACACGTAGTCTCCGTAGTCCTCTTCCTTTCTCCTCGACGTGTCTCTTCTTAATCTTCTGTAACTACTGCGCCGGCACTATTGCTGCTTCTGCTGATTCTGCTGCTGCTGCTGCTCTCTCTCGGTCCGTCTCCCTCTCTGTCCTCCTGACGGAGGGCGAATAACTACGACGACGACGACGACTACGGCGATGGTGGAGTAGAGTGTCATATACTTGGTAGGCACATATACATGTATCTCTCTACTACCACAGGCGCGCGCCAGCTCACACGCACTCACTCTCTAGAGGGTTGGCACGGTGGTATGCGCGTGAGACTATGTATGCGTGGTAAATGTAAGTCTCTGTGTGTATGCGTGTGTATAGGTGCGGGGCCAAAAAGAAAGAAGAAGGGGAAAACGGTGCCGCGGCGCCTCTCTCTCTTCGTCTCGTGGAATATACATGGACCGCGGGGGTTGCTTTTAGAGCGCGTGTAAGTGGAGTTGTGTGTGTGTGTGAGTATATATGTGTGATTGCGCGGGGGTGGTGGTGGTAGTGCTAGTAGTAGTGGAGTCCGCGCTCGAGGGGTTGCAATGGACGGAGAGAGAGAGAGAAAGAGAGAGGGCGCTCGTGCAGGGGATGAAGTGAAGAGTTGCAGCGCTCGCACACACAGGCACACTTGCGCAGGGGTTGAGCCAAAGAAGAAAGAGAAAGATAGATAATACCTCCACTCTTTCTCTCCCTTGCTGCTCCTCTTTCTATATATATTCTACTGGCTGTGGCGAGCGCGAGTGTATAGGATCGAGAAATCAATGATGGGGGGCGAAGGTGTAACACGCGCTGGGAGACAAGTGAATAAAGGATATCGTATATGTAACGAGTGAGAGAATGGCGATGACTATCGGAGAGATGACGATGGCGAGATGATGTTTTTTTTTTTTGTTCTGTCGCTATCGAACGGACACGGGCGGGCTAAGCACAGTAGTAGTAGTAGTAGTAGTAGTAGTAGGCGGCAGTAGGAGCACACAAACCTTGTCGTCACCCATGACTGCGGCGAGGCGGCTCTGTCGGTGTGTCGAGAGAGAGCGGCGAGAGAGAAGGTAACGGCGCGGCTTCGGGTGGACCAGAGACTGACTGGTGTTTCGTGTCGTGAAGGACCGCCGGCATCATCGACCGGTCGCTCGGTCGGCTGCTCCCCCACCACCTCTACCTAGCCGCCGCGCCGCCGCCGTCGAGCGCGCGCGCGCACGCCGCTCGATCTTCTTCTCCTATCCCCCTCTTCTTCCCCCCTCTTCTACCCACATTCTACCCCTCTCTCGTTCTAACACACGCTACCGCCTTATCACGCTATCTCTGTCCCGCGCTTGGGCTGTGCCCCACTTGTGCTGCCTCGCCTCGCTCGCTCGCTCGCACGTGCAGCAGCAGCCGCTCCTCGCGCGCAAGCTCTCTCTCTCTCTCGCTCTATAGCACAGTGCCTGTCACTGGGATAGCGCGCGGAAGAGCTTTGGGAGGGGAGCGAGAGAGGGCTTTTCGCTCTCGCCGATGTCTAGTCGACGAGGCCTCGACGCGGAACTTTCCGTTTCCTCTAGGAAGAGAGCTGCGAGATAACCAGAGGGAGTATGTTTATTCCCTATGGTGCGACCTCCTCTCGTGCGCCAGGATGGACACGAAAATTGAGCCTGACAATTTTACCTCATTTTCGAGAGGATTCGATGTGCTGTCACTGGGATGGAGGGCAAACTTTTCTTTCAGAAAGGCGATACGATACCCTGTTTACGGCGAGCTTGGAGTGGAAGTTTTGGAGCAATGATTGTAATTTGTAGGTTCTTTGGTTGGGATTTTATAGAGACCTTCTGTATTATATCTAAAACTTCCTGCATGTATTTATAATGCCATTAGAGATTTCTTTTGCCAAAATTAAATGTGAATCCACTAAATCATCGATAATTGGAACGCTGCTCGTTACTGGAGCTTGCGCGACTCGGCAATTCACAGCCCTCATTGCCCGAAATTTAAGAACGTCGATGGCACCCACCCACAATGCAGCGAGCGGCGAGCAGCAGCAGTATACCCAGACTTTCGGGAGGGAGGGAGGGGAAGAGCTGGCAAATCGCGCACCTAGTCAGCAGGAAGCTGTGCAGAGCTTGCACGAATATTGAGCACCACTGAGATGGGATCTGTGCTACTGGGCTACGCGCCACACGCCGGCACTGGCCGACTCTCTTTCTCCCCTCCTTATACCACCGCTTCTCTCTCTCTCTCTCTCTCGCACGCGCGCGCTTTACTTGTCTGTCTTTGTCGAGCTTTTAGACCGCGCACTCGGTGCATATACGCTACATGCACACATGAAGATACACCGGAACTTGATTATAACACGTCGTGTCTGGGCGTCGTCGACTCGTCGTGGCCCAGTCCCCGAAAGACAATTTCTTTCTTTTCTCGTTCTGCACGGCAAGAGGACGTGTAGCTAGGAGAGTCGATGTGATTTGGCCTTTTTCGAAGACGACCTGATTATAGACTGATGCCGGATCGGGATATTGGGTTTTTGGGTAAACACGATGCGGATTGGCGCCGAGTCGTAACTGTACAGCCCTGTATGCATGAGTTTCAGCAATTTCAGTCGGATGATTTACGTTAGGAAGAGATGAAAGATTCATTTTCATCTTTTGTGGTTCTTGATAATTTTATTTCTGGTTGTGAGTTTCACAATCGCATGACTTTTCAAAATTACAATTAAATTTTTTAGATCCTTTGCAATACTATCTCTTAATTAAATTAATGATTACTTGCTATAAATATATCAATACTTAGAGGCCCATAATATGCTCGAATAAAATCATAAGGCCAATGAAAATTCGCTATAGCTTATAGAACTATGTACTCGATAAAGTCTTTAGGATTAATTAACTTTTTTCGCTTTACTGAACAATCCTTGAAAGTTGAGCTTCGATTTAATTAATCAGTGATTTTCGCAGCCGCGAGAGCCTCGCACTTGAGCCCTCCAAAAGGGATTTTCGCGTGTAGTTTCAGTGGAATTTTTTTTTATTCTATTTTAAACGTGCCACTGCAGCACCGGTAGCCACAGCTCCCGCAAAAAGCCCCAGAAACCCTTTTTCCCTCGATCGAACCAAAAAAAAACTGCTTCATTCACTCAGTTCCCTCTTTTGAACTCTCGCTGCCTCTCTATTCCGTTTTTTCGGCGCAACAAAAAAAAAAGAAGAACAAGACCGACACTGCACACAGCGTGCGCGAGAAGCTGGATCGTTACAAGAGGATTGGACGTGAAAAAAAGAGTCGATTGAATGAGAAAAAGCTCGTGCAGCTCCCCAGAGAAAAGAGCCAAAGAGGAAAAAAGACGTATTAGTAGGACGTCTCGCTTCACGCATACATTTACAACGCCGAATCAAAAGACAAGTCAAGCCGTGGCCCTTGAAAGACGATAACGCATGTCCCTATATACACATATCACGCGCGTGTGCGAGAAGCGAAACGTCACGACTACGCGCATAGGTACGAGGCGAGAAGATAAGAGCGCGCCACTGACGCGTCGATAATCCGATTTTTCCTCTTTCTCTCTCCCCTCCTCCGTCGAGCTTCTTGCACGCGCGGGAGTTTCGATCCAGCGATCTTGCTTATAACGCTCGCGTCTTGTATCTGCTATATATATACGACGTCGCCGCGACTCTCGCTCCCCACACGACTATATGCGAGCGTTTTCTAGGGCAAACAAGGACGCAGCGAGTTCTCTCTCTCTCTCGGCCGAACTTTCGGCTTTAATAGTCTCCCCTCTGACTTTTCCGCTGCTATTCGCTCCCCTTTTTTTCAATTAAAAGTTCGACTGCACGCGGGGCTGTTATAGAAACGAGCGCGGGAGAGATGACGATTGTTCGCCAAGCTTATTGTTGGTTGCTGGTGTTGTTGTTGTTGTTGTTGTCGGGCAAGCACGGGTATTGGGTTTTTACACAACAATGACGCAGGTAATGTATAATGCAAGGAATAGGTAATGCGTTCCAAAAGGTGAGTTTCATTCGAACCTTTCTCCGCAACCACGTTCCGATTAAAATATTTTGCATTCAGAAATAAAAATAAAAAAGCCAATATGCAAATGGTTCAGTAACGTAGTCCTTAGGGGGGCGAGAAACGGAGAACGTAGCGGAAGGTGTATCATAACACGCGAAGGTAGTCCTTGAACGAGGCGATAAAATCGCGCGATCGTAAAAATTTATCCCATCAGGTACCCGCGTGCAATGTACATACAGCGCATTTTCTCCCGGCGCAATGAGATTTTGAATCTACTCCCAGACACTTTATCTTATTATTATACATCCACGGTTTTTCCAACGACGTTGCTTTGTTTTTCTCGTTCTCGCCGACAAAATGTGCAATCGCCCTCGCGCGCGGTCATCGACGTAACACACAACCGTCTGACGTATACAGTGGACGCGTAGTTTCTTTACGTCGTCGGAGCTATTTTCCGTGCCATTTGGGAAACTTTGACGAGACTATGAATATCCAATTTTATCGCGCAGCCGCGCGCGGGTTCTACTGCCACGGCTTGCGTGCCACTGCCGCCCCTCTGTATACGAAATATTGGAGGAGACATGGGATTTATGATCTTGTAATTGGTCGTTTGTTTGTGGAAGGGAATTGCGGTATTTACTAAATAAACGTCGGCTGGCTTTATTCATCAGAGGTATAGTTGATTGGGAGTGAATTAAAGAACGAATGTGTTCTTTTGTTTCTGAAGGATGGACTTTTTGGATGAAAAACATTATGTTGATTTAGTACTTTTTTCGTTTACATTGTATAATCTTAATAAGATTGAATACATTCATTATGTCAATGTAGATATGGACTGGATTCAGTCAGACACCCTACAGCGGATAATCGTCAAACAAAAAATTCACGTTTAAGGACATACTATTTTTATGTCAGCAATGTATAACAATGTGATGCATAAAATATTCCATACATTTCCCAACCAAGTCTCTATCGCTCTCGCTCCACTACCCCGAAATAACGACCGAATGACTAAATGCGAATGGCATTCGGACGAGCCTCCCCTTTCGCTTATAATACGTCAAGCGCCCGCGCAATAATCTACGTAGCCGCGTCGACGTCACGGTCACGTCTTTATACACCCGAGCGAGAGAGTTTTACGTAAATGCCAACGCGCCGCGCTCGCGTCCGAAATTAAAGTTCTCCGTCGCGCGCGCTGCTTTTAATTTCGTCCGGCGATTAGTCAGAGCCAGAGGCGCACGATGCAATGCGGGAGCTGTTTTCCATCCCTCCTGCACGTGGTTTTATTGTCCAGACGAGACAGAACGATTCGCTCATGTATTATTCGTTTCTTGTTTTGCGGCGACGCGGGCATTGTCGGGGGGTTATGAGACTGGGTGATATAAGTGGAATACCTCGGCTGGCGATTAGATTTTCCGTGGGAAATGACTTTAATTGGTCATTATAAGTATAGACGGTTGGCTCGTGTAAGAAAACTCTGCGGGAAGATTATGGTCGGTGCAGTTTCAACTGGTAGAGGTTGTTTGATTTCAGCCTTAAACTAATATAAAGTTGCAGCGGCAGTTTACAGCGTAGATTAAGATTGATACATCGATAAGGGAGGGAGATAATGGATTTTAAAAGAGAGTTTGTTCGAGAGTCGCGATATACAGTATATAATAGAGTAGCGCGGAAGAGATACAAAGTATACAAGATTGAGAGAACAGTTTATTGGGTTTGCGAGTCGACAAAGACAAACCTATATACTCTTGTTGTCTTCTATTTCACTGTCTCGAAACGAATGTACTGTACTGGAAAATAAAATTTTCATGTAGCAGCAGCAGTAAAAGCAAATTCAATCTACCCCCGTTGCCTTCTTACTTTCAACTTCCGACGCGCTTCCCATACACACTCACTCTACAACTTCGATCCCGACTTTGCGCAAACAACGTAACCCCATAAACGCTGATCAGCTCTCTACTGCCCTTCGCAACGGCGATCGTCTCCAACGCGTATAAAACTCCTCTGGACCGCGAGTGAAAATTCCCCGAGGGCGTGCCACTTTCCTCTTGTTTTCCACGTCCTGCCAAATACTTCCGCAGCTGTGAGAAGACGCGCGCGCGTGTGTGTGTATATAGGTGTGTCACACTGCAAGATAAATTCCAGAGCACGCGGAGGCCGCGAGAGTTTCCAGGTCGGCAAACTCGGCAACTTATAATTACTTTTGGGAATTAATTCCAAGAGAAGAGAGGAGAGAGTGAGCAGGTGGCGGTAGAGGATAACTCCAATGTTGTCGCCGATGCTGCATTGACGACATTAGTGTACAGCCCTGGCTTCCTTAATTGCTTCAAATGGATTTGATAGCGAGGAGAGCAGCGGAGTTTCCATTCTTGTGACGTTGCATTATTGAACGCTAAACTTGTCGGATCATTTGCCCGGACACATTGTATATAATCCATGATGACATACGCACGAAAGTGAACTCTTAGATCTAATAGAATTTATTTCTTTTATTTGGCAAAATACAAAATAACTTATCGGAAACCTTCAGTAACTAAAAAATCCGATCTCACATCATCACTAATGTACATCAACCCGAGCGCTAACGACATCATATTCCCCGGCTGAAAAAAAAAATATAGCACGCGGGGATCGAATCGCGCGAATTGCCATTATCACGCGCCACTCATCGCGATCCAATAGGCCGTGGCTCGCATCACGCACGGCCGCCGCCGCGTTACAAAATTCATCGGCGCTCGTCGATGATTAACGCGAACGACGTCGCTAATCGAATCGCGTGCGCGGATTAATCCCGTGCGAAAATTCAGCGCACGCACATTGCCGCGTGTAGAGATACTTATCGCGTTCCTTTTTTTTTTTGCTTCTTGTGGAAGCGTGTTCTTCTGTGCCCGCCTTGATTAGCTCGTGTGGCGCCAATTGTGCGGAATTCAGTTTGTACGGTTAAAGAGACGGTTTTGCTTTTTTGTGGGTCGATTTCGCGATAGCGGGGTATGTTTGTGTTTTGAAGTGTAATTATGGTCGGTCTCGGTTCAGTTCCACTGGGAAGAGCGTATAAATTCGGTTGAAATATTTATTTCGGTATATCCGTGTATTCTCTTAAAAAAAAAAAAAAGAAGTTGGATAAAGTATTCGCCTATAGAGCTTAAAATTATCGTGACCTACTAACACATAGTTTTCACAAGTTTATTAATAATCCCGGTGACTGGTCATCTCGAAATACCCGCATATCTATATATTTTTATAAATTAGCGAAAAATCCTACTCCACCATAATGTTTCCGCAGACATAAATCGTCGAGTGCTCGCGGGATACTCGAAGCAGTGCCTGCTTGCTTGCGTGCTGCTCTGCTCTACTATATACTCGGAAGCTCATCGTCCGAGCGATTCGACGAGGAGTTTAGCGAAGCATGGGAAGAGTGGCCGACGAAGCGCGAAAAATCATAGCGACGCGCAGCCGGGATTATTTTTATCGCCATTTTCCAGCCGCCTCTCTCTTTCTCTCGTCAATAATATCGCACACATGCGCGTCGAGAGCTCCGCGCGTTATTCTATTCTCTTCGTGGCTTTAATTTATATAAGCGTATTTGTTCGGAATTGTAGTACCCAAAGTACCCGCTAGATGGCAAGCTCCAAACGCGCTATCTTTAATGAAAAACACCATCCCGTGTGCATAAAGGGCCTACGCCTCGCATTCCCTCTCCTCGCCACACGCCATTTGGCATTTCTCA
>UXGD01004640.1:0-16507 GCA_900474315.1 Torymus auratus | reverse complement strand
ATTTCAGTCCAAGCGGTTAATTATTCGAAGAGAAAACTTTGAAAAACTAACTGTCGGGACTCCGGCCTCCTCTTAAACCCATCCTTTTCTTACCAGAAAAAGACCCTCGGTTACACGTGCGAACGCCTTCTTATCATGCTCAAAGATGCACGTGCGTCTTTTCTTTACCCCCAAACAATCCTTATATGGATAACACGTGAAGATCTTAAGAAGTTTTAGGTCCAAGGTTCTTTATGCTCGAGCCGAGAGGGAGCGAATCACCTTCGGGCTATTACGTGCTTCGAAGGCCGGTGCGCGTGCGCTCGGAATTTCGCTCAGCAGTGGCCCGTTTTTATGAAGGATCGTCGGTCTTTTTTTTTGTCCGCTGAAGAAGGATTTCAGAGGGATGGGAGGGATGAGTTGCCGTTGGTTAAGCCGGGGTGTTAGATTGTATTAGAGGGTGAAAGGTTTTGATGGCCGAAGAGATCCTTATTTTCTATGATTAGGGTGGGCTGTTAAGAGTTACGTAGTAAAAACTTATGTTGTTATGCGAAAGGAAAGAGAGATTAAGGAATAAACTATAAGTACGCACGATTTTACTTTGACATAATTTATTTTACAAAAAGAGAGGTATGTCATTTTATTTCTACTAAATATTCTATTAAATTCAAAGCTAAATTATTTCATCTGGATGCTCACGCTCATATAAGCCTGGAACATATTCCGAACACGAATTTAATTTCGTCGGTAGAAAAAAAAACTTCTACAGTCGAGATTAAAACCTCAATCCTCCATGCACCTCATTTGAATTTCAAATCCATCTCACAAACTCGAAACATCGATGTTCGTTCGTACACATACACACGTAGCAGATAAACCATATACTATAAAAAACTCGCTCAATTTTCGCACGCTTTTCCTCTTCCTCTATGCGACGCAGTTCATTTTCCTAATCCGCGCGCAATCTGTCGCGCTCGCGCGCACTGAGAGACTCTCATTTCCGCTCCGTCGCGCCCATGCGACCTCCTTTTTCCTCCCGGCCGTCGCCGAAAAAGTTCAGGCGCCCGCGTATACAAAGGATAATATTTCAATAGGTGCGCGGTGTTCTGCCAAGACACATGGCCTGGAAGACGCTTTTTTTGGACGCTGCAAGTTGGCACGCGGTTTTTTGTTTTTAAAGACTGTTACGTAATGTAATATAATATTGTGGAGATCGGAACTGAGAGGAAAAGAGAGAGACAGACCGTTGTATTTTCCTTTGTCTGATAGGTCGACCTTGACAGGATGCCAAGTAGTTTTTCGAAAGTTTTAGGAATTGCACGGTTATTGAATATTTCGACCACTTAAAGAATGATAAAATATTTTTAGACAAAATAAAATAGACGCAATGTTTCAATCTAGCAAAATTTAACTGTTTAAACGTCATTTGAGAAATTAAATATTTTGTAATGCCAATACTTCATGAAGTTGGTTGGGTATAAATGAAGAAAATTCGTTTTCTTTAATATAAAAATTTTAGATAGACCAACAAAATTCATAAAACTATTGCGTCGTATAAAATAGACGCCAATTTCATTAATCTAAAACCAAAAAACACATCACCAATTTGTCAACGCCCCAACAATTGCTCAACGGATAAACAACTCACTGGCTCGCAAGAAACTCGGCGCTTTGGAACGCATGAAAAATTTCCTTCGCGCGCGACTCGATTAGGTATACGACAAGTCGCGCGACGCGAGAAAATTTACGCGGTCCGCGTGGATTTGGAATTCCTCCCACGGGAGTGTATACATATATATACACACATACGTACTACAAGTACTATAGTATTTTTCTCGGGCGCGAAAGGAGAGACGATGATTCACGAGTTTCTGGATCCGCGAGAGTTGCGGTTTCAGTATTGCGCTGGATTACGCGGTGGGTAAAGTGCTGGATGTTCTCTTACTTTATGGGAATTTTTTGGCCAGCTTGTCTGGGAGATGATGGAAAATGTTTTGAGCTAGTTGAAGGATGAGGTGAGGATGTAATGTTTTTGATAAAAAAGATAATTTGATGAATTGAAACTGTAGATTTTCCAAGAAATTTAATTTGTTGCAATTGTTAATTGATTAACTGATGGCTATAAAAGTATCATTTACATTTAATTAAAACAAAGGATAGTCAATTTGTTCACATCCGTGTTTATTTACTGCTTTTAATTCAATACAAATTAATATTATTTTCATCAGCCCGATTCACTCTTCAAATAAAACAATAACGCTCGCCTATAATCGACAAAAATGTTCAGGTGCACGAAGAATCCTGCTAAATATTTCACGCTAGCGTTCTGCCGTAAATCCGTATAGTCAAATTTAACCGAGCGAAAATCAAACGCTACGCCTTTAAAATTTAACCCAACGAGGCAGCCACGCATAGCGAACGTGGCAGTGGATAATTCAGCGTTTGGTCGGACGTGAAAAATTCATCGACCCTGGGCTCCGCTCTAATAGAATTAAAATTTCAGGCGC
Organism: Torymus auratus; assembly: GCA_900474315.1. Taxonomy (NCBI): domain Eukaryota; kingdom Metazoa; phylum Arthropoda; class Insecta; order Hymenoptera; family Torymidae; genus Torymus; species Torymus auratus. Next base: position 14,021 of record UXGD01004640.1, on the reverse strand, counting down.
ACGCGTTGTGTAGGTTTTGGGGCAGCGGTGGGGGAAAAAAGGGGTTTGTCAGCGCGATAAGAAAACCATTAAGCCTGAACGCGGCGACTCCTTAATACCAATTAAGGGTTTATCTTTTCATCGCGCCGCGACAGAAAGTCGCGACTGTAATGCGGTGTCAAGGGAGGTTCGTGCTTCGCGAGCCTGATTAAATGCAGATATTCATTTTCAAATTGACATGACGCGGCGATATTTGGGAAGGTGAAATGTCATAGGTAAAGGATTCATGTCTGATGTATGTCTGTAAGAGATATAATATTGATAAAGTTGAATGAAATAAGGTATTTTTGGTGGTATCGAACTCGATGTCCGAATAAAGTATTTGGTGAGATTTCATTGAACGTAATAATAAAAGACAAGTATTAAAAATTTTAATAACATTTAGGATTCTGATTTTTTAATCTCAACAAGATTAAATCATATCATTCAAACTTTCTCTAATATGTAGTAATATTAACTTTGAACCACTGTAACATTATACAATAGTACATAGTTATACTTTTAATCCCTGGTAAATACATACTACTGACATAGTCAACAAATTCATTAGACAAAACTCATCCCCACACACCTCATTAATTCTTATCCTCACAACGAACGACCCATTAATAAAGTCACCGTCGATTTTTAATAGCGTTTGTTACAATACGTGTAGCGCGGATGGTTTATGCATGCGGCACTCGGCTCTCCTCAGAGCCGTCGTCTGGGGAGGAGGCTGATGGGAAAAGGGAGGAGGACGCTTTCTTCACTCTCTCTCTCGTGTATATAGGGCTTCTGCGCAGACTCCGAGGGAGGCTCTTATTGGATTAGGGGGAGCGTGAGCGAGACGGCTTTTGTGCTTGCGACAATGTTCGAGCTGGCCCTGAGGGTGGGGGAAGAGCATTTGCATACGTAAGAAAGGGTATGTAAGAGCAGTAGCGTGCTTTCGATGTACGTGCGTGTATTTATGGTAGGTTCTTTGTAAGGTAAAGTAGAGATTTAAATGGTAAATTGTGAAAGAAACTCATGGTAAAATGATAACGTTGGTTATGGGAATATTTAAAATTAAAAAAATTGTAATAAAAGAGGGACGTAAAAGTATTGAATTTATTCATACATTTTAATCTGTTCAATTTGTATCTGGCGTTGTGACACTATCATAATGCCACTTATTAAGTGCTTTTTGAAAAGCTTTTATTATTTAATATTAATTTTCTTTTTAATTGATGAAAAATACGTTTTTATGTGTGAATATTTATCTTTACCTCTACTACAAAGATAATTTACTTTTATAAACAGATATGAATCCTTCTCAGAGGCCTTTATGGTCACCTGTATACAAACAGACAGCTACCTGGTTTATCTTTAATTTATAATAATTATTATTAATTTATATTTATCTTTAATTTATCTTTTTTATGTTTTGTTTTATCGAGACCTAGGCCTTCATAAAACAAGACGAGTTCCTACCTGAGATAACATTTCAAGAAAAAATAATTACTGCATACGAAGTCTAGAAAATACAAACAACGGTTCACGCGAGATAGCATAATCTGAAAAATATTTTTTAAAGAATTACATATCTTTCCTTCTGACGAACCGCAAACAAATCTCGGGATGTATGTCAGTGCGCATATATTTACGTCTAGTTATTTTTTCTTCTCCACAATGGCTTATCATGCCAGTGCAAAGATAAGCAATACGTGCCGGCTCCCTTTTTTCCACCAGCTCGTTAATTTTTCCCGCGATTCCGTTATTATTCTAGAAGCAGATAAAGAACTCAGCCATGTCGAAATATCTTTTACATAAAAGTAACGTGTTATTTAACGACGTGGTATGAAGTTTTATCTTGAGGAATTTTTATTTTGAGAGGAAAAGAAACGGGAGGTAATTATGTAAAATAATAAAAGTTGATGTTTAATTTTTACTATGTATTTAAATATAACATGAACACGGCTAAAAATGCTCTTGCGGCAACTTTTGTTTATAAAAAAGATACTATTTCTCGATTATTGACATAAAACTGATGTTTTATTATTATATAACATCACAAATAAAAAAAAATGATAATAATCTTATTTTAAATCCCTAACGTTATATAACCATGGAAATTCATATTTTTACAAAGATGAAAATATACTTCCAGTTCTATTTTCTCTCATTTCTAAATAAACCTCACAACTACTTTTTATTATCCCTTTATTCTCGTCGATAGCATATTTAGGTTCCCATCGCCCATACCTTTTTTCCAATCCATTCTTTCTATATTTAACCACCTAAACAGCCTCCCCAGCTAAAAGAAATTTCAACATTGAGACAGTCGCGCGGCGTCCGTCGACTGAGAAAAGCATCAAAACGTAGCGTCCAGTCTGCGCGCGTCAATTAAAAGATTCGACAGGTCTGTGTGAGCCACTCTTATTCTTCCCGTGTTTTCCGAGCGGTAATAGCTTCCCCGTGGTTATTAATATTTTCCGACGCGTCACTCGATAATGAAGTATCGAAAACCGATACTTCAAAATTCGAACGTATCGGGTTCATCCGTAATTCGACGTCACTCGGATCTCGCTCTGCCTGCGTGTAACGCGTTTAAAAGCGTCACAGTCGGATGCCGGTAGGCCTTTAAGATCCGATCGTCGGCCTGACGAATATTGGCCTCGATATTTGGCTAAAGAGACAAATGGAAAACGATGGGATATTTTTTATTAAGTCGTGAATTGCAATTTATTTTCAGATTTATTATTATACATAGTAGGATATTGCTATATAATTAGTAAATTGTAATTTTTTATTATTAAACGATAATAAATTAAATTATGCAGTTTAATTACATTTTTATTAACATTAAAATACTTTCGTCTAAAGATTCAGAATACAAAAACGACCCTTTCTAACGACAAAAAAAAAAGAAATACCAACGTCACATCTGCTCTTAAAAATTTCCATATTTCTCGCATTTATTCAAGCGACCCAAAATCAGCTTTAATTTAACGTCATTTACTCGCGTCATTTGGGTCAAAACAACACACAGCGCTCGCGCGCAACCGACACGAAAAACACATCATTCTCACGAACCACACACACACACACATACACGCAAAATCTCTCTCCGGGCTCAAAAAACGCTAAAAATAGAAACCTCGCCGAGCGCCACGGGGCAAGCTCATTAGGGCAAGCGCATCCGGGCGCCGTGTGCATCGCACGCGTCGACGATGATAATGCGATGACGTCACGGGCCGCCGCACCTGAATAGCAGCAGCAGCAGCCGTTACTGTGCAGGCGCGCGCGATTTTGTTGTATATACACAGAAATTTTGAGCGACGGATTATAGATTGCAAAATTACGGTTGAATATTTATGTATTGGTGTATTCTCGTGATGAGGCGCATTAATGAGCAGGAAGAAAATCGTTTGCGTGGATGAGTTAACGGCGATGTGATGATTAAGGTGACGTGTGCAGTTTGATGTCAATATTTTAACGGCAAAGGTAGGGAAGTTGCTGGGGTATTAATAGCAGGTTACTGTCGCGTGCACGGCTAAATATATAAATAAATATTTATGAGATGATTAAAGGGAGATAAAAATATGGTAATGGAATATGAAATTATGTCATTAATAACTGGGAAACTCTGGCCTTCATTAACTTCCAATGTGTGTACCATATCTTAACGAATTTATCTCTTTTTGTTACAGGTAAGTTTCCAAATTTGTCACCCAGTCTAATTAACCTGACCACGTAAGTTTAATTGCAATGTGAAATATACGCTGAATTATACAATATACTATACAGTCCATTACGAAAACCATGATAGCTCATAAGTTATTGCATATTATATACAACTTTGCTCCTCATTTATTATATGCACATTTGTTATACTACAACGACAGTTCCAACTTTAAAAGTAGCCCCGATAAATCGGGCGTTTTACGTGTAATTACGGGGGAAAAAAGCCCGAAACTTGCATCCATAAATTTTTATTAGCACGAAAACGCGGCGAACTTCGGCATTACGTCCAGCAATAAAGCAATCAGGCGCGCGCGAGTTTTATTACTCGAAGTTTCGTGGGGAAAGACATCTTTTTATACACATCTCTCATTAACGCTGATTTAAACTTTCTTGGCGTATAAAGTCTATGTTATAGTTATCCCATCGGGAACGTTTCGTTTATTCTTTTTACACCGAAATTAGACCTTATTCCTTTTATAAAAGCCATACAATAGACTGACATAAAGCTGGAGCTACGATAAAACTAGAGTGACATTGTTTATAAAATAAATATATTTAACAATTTACTCCCGAAACGTAAAAAAACTCTGAAGCATCGTATAAAAATTTCAGCTGAGCGGATACGCGTGTAAGTAGATAGTGTCAAGCATAGTCAGCCGCGCGTTTAATCCAACTCTTTATGTCTTTACCTCCCAAGCTAACTTCACCTCTCCACTTTTGATTAAACAAAAAATACGCGCGCCACTTACCTCCCCTATATAGCCATTTTTCCGCCACCATACTACCTTCCTCCTATACCCCGTAAATTCCTCTCTTAACGCCAAAACTTTTTCCACTCTTCGCACTCGCGTGATCCCCTACCCCGGCTCTCCTCTACGATCGATATAATAAAACACGCGAATTGAAACGTCCCTCGCCATCTTAAAATATTAAGCCCGTCGCGACGACGACGTATAGACGTAGACGCGATCGATTGCCGCGACGTCGTCATCGCGTTCCTCTTCTCAGAAGCCAGCGGTAGGTTGTACACCCCACGAGGTTGCTTCTCAATGTGCATATAGGCTGGGACGTATCTGTATGTATAGCGTTCCGCGAAGCTATCGCACAAAATGGGTGAACTGTTATCGCCTGGCTGTTGTTGAGGGGTAAACTGCTCGGGTGGACGGAAGGTTGCGAGATAAGTGTAAGCGTTTTTCGATGGGTTGAGAATGTGCTGTGAAACGAGGTTCATTGAGCTTTCGTCAGAAAAAAAATTCTACTATTTTTTTTTTTTTATTAATATTGTTATTGTTCAGAATGTTTAATTAAAGATTTTTAAAATCGAATAGAAACTGGTAGTGATTTCTCAAACATATTAAAATGATAATAAGAGTAATTTTTCATTGTACAGATTTTATGAGAATAAAAATAGATCAAAGAACTGTTTTAAATGAACCCGATTCGTCCAAATTTCAACTTACCCCAAATTCAGGACAAACAAAACGATTTCGACACTCGTGTCCGAGAATACTCGCCACATAATTCCCCAAGCGGTCGGCTAATAAATAACCAAATCTGTGCAAGATTCCCAAACAAAGCGCCGCATTAAAAATGCATTAAAGCCCGAAGCTCCGTATTGTAAAAGCTCTTTCGCTTGCTCTCGGATCGAGAGGAACGATAATAGCTCTTGAAAATTTCATTTAATTTTCTCGCAAGTCTGAAACTTTCATCAGACTTATATATAGCTGAAAGTATATATGTTCATACTTCGAGCAAACAAACATAAGAGGGAATTAATGCCGAGCCTTTCATCGAATTACATAATTAATGTTTTTCAATTTAATATTCTCGCTAATGATATAGCGGAATCGTGATATGATTAAATCCACTCGGGAAACCGAATTTCCAAGGGCTCGAGTAATTAAAATCGTCGGCGTGAGCGATATTTTCCCTCGGCGGGAAAAGGCGCACGCACGCGAGGCCCTTGAAAATTTCATTCGGTTTACGCGCCTGCGGCTGAAAGTTTTATACGAAAGTATAGATAATGCCGGTTCGTGACCCGCAGCGTTTAGCCCGTCGACGTATTAAATTTATTAATTTAATTAGCAGCGATGCTGACTATAGCGACGATTACATAATGTACAATAATTATACGTATATCGGCGATCGATTATTATTTATAGATTTATCAGCGCGGTTACGATTGCTTTGTTTGTCTAGTTGCTGAACGTTTGAAAGCTCGTGTAATTAATTGACGGTTTAATTTGGATCAACAGCTTATTCGCTTAATGAATATTCGATATGTTTATTTTGGTGATATTACAGTACGTACAGAATTTAGAGTGATTTATCTGTCCGTCCAATATCTGCGGACTAAAGTATATTAGTGTGCCTGTTTATCTTTGATACTCTCGCACTGTTCACGTATATCTAAAATTAATTAAATTTTAAAGTAAACGTTGACAAAGCCACCGTAATTATCATCCTTCCTGTGAATCTAAAAGAAACTATATACCACTTATAAACACGAAAAAAATCCATCAAACAATTTCGCTCCAGAACAGGAGAGCCTCGCGCGCTGCAATTTAACGACGAGTACGTCCGCGGATGGATTTATGGAGAGCCGCATGCCTGCGCGTAATCGCGCCCCCGCATAAATTGCGCCACGGCGCGCGCGATTTATCACTTTGCGCGGCGCATCGATCGCGACGCGCAAAACGCAGCGTGCGTCTTTGATGCGCAAGATATGCGTGAGACGGGTCACGGTTTTAGAACAACAAGTATTATAGACAACTGCTTCGTGAGGTTTCGCGAGGGCACCGAGTTTTGTTTAGGATAGGGAACGCGAATTAAAAGTAGTTAGATTGGTTAATTATTGTTAAATAGAATGATTTAATGAAGTGTTGGAAGTTACAATGGAAAATTCGATAATATATATGGCAATTTCGTTATACTTACAGATAAGTAACAAAGTTTATTGGATAGAAAAATAAAGATTATCCGTGAAGATATATATTATACTTTTCAGTAATAAAATTGTCTTTGATCATCTTTAATGAGATTCAATTGTGACATATTCATTCTATTTGAAATGACTTCAACTCGGATAATAAAGACATATATTTTATCGACACTTTAAACCAGAGATAATCATTGCCACTCGTCTTTTTAAAGGCGACGCTCTCTCTCTCTCTCTGGTTTTCTCGCGAAATGTAGCGTGAAATCCGATTATACATGACGCTGCTGCGCTATTGTGAGGGAGCTATTACACAAACGAATGATGTTTTAGCGGAAATGGGAGCTAAACACCTTCTCTAAACTATACCAGCGACATGCTTTAGATTCAAGAAAAGATTATACCGAAACTTCTTATATTAACAATAAAAACTTTTCGAAAGAATGCAATTTCATTTAAAGTTTGAGATTTGCATAGCGGTCGCGTTTATCATACGCTACTCTTCATCAAATATTCATTAAAAAAATAATAACAAAATGAATTATTTATCGGATTTTCATAATGAGCTTCAAAACTTTACGAATGTTCTCTGGTAAATCGATTTTCTCTAATATTTCTTGAAACTTTGCAAACAAACTTATTTTGATGTAGGTGTACGTTTTATATTGACATTTGAAAAGTCTATATAGGTTGCAGGATAAAAATTGGGATATTTCATTTCAAAGTTTAGAATTTTAATATGTGAAGTTAAGACTTATTTGAATCAATTGCAAAGCCAATTTTCTCTACTCTCTAAATTCGAATAAGTGAATTTCACTTATTCGGATTTAGAGAGTATTACTTTTCTAAAAATCAATCTATCTAATACTAGACTCTAAAAGGAATAACAAACAATTTTTTTGCAATTATATAGCTATTTGAAAAAAAATTCCAAAGTTGTTTGTTTATCTACATAGTTGTACTGTAAATAGAATTTATTTCAAATATCATATTGATGCCATCTTTTTCGTACAGTCATATTTTTATTAATTTTTGGATAGGATATACTGACTATTACAGAACACTATATCCATCATGAGTAATATTGTCATTTCATAATTTTCGCAATATTGATGAAGTTGAGCACCGCTGCCCTCGGAGAACGGCCTTGAGCGACGAAAAAAGATATAAAATTCTACGACTCGAAATGCGTAACTGCCACTGAAAAATTCAACCAAAACGCAGTAAAACTTTTCGAATGTCATTGACAGACAGACAGACGTATCGTGCCTTGACGAAACGCAAATCGATCATCGACGTACATGTGTGTATGTACGCGCTCTGTACACAATCCACCTGCACTTACGTATACCCGCGTGAATGTTTAAAGAGTCGACGTGCGTTGCGCGAGTTGACTGACCATCGTCGCCACCTCACATACACGCAGGCATATATACCACGTACGTATAGTATACACGTAGTAGTTCTATTTCGCGAACGCGCGTGAATCATCGGCGACATGGTTCTTACCCTCACCAAGCGGGTTCTATTTTTTCCCATCGCCGAGGGTATAGCTCAGCGTGGACGCGGGGTACTGGGAACGAAGGGGATGTATTTCTTATGAATCGGTTCGTGGGAAACATGTGGGTATATGAGGTTCTTTGTAAAGGGAAAGTGGTAGTCACGAGAGGGAAGCAGTAACGGCTGATTCAAAAACTTCGTTTCGTTCTTTTCTGACTAGTAGACAGTATTATAATGACAGGCATTATTCACTATATAATTCTTCAACAAACGACAAACAATAATCCTGAAAAATTTTCTTATTCATAAATTAATAAAAAATAATAGCTTTCCCTTCTCTTTCACCATCTCCTCCTAAATTCTCCGAACCTCAGCACCATGCCAACGAAAGCAGCCCTCGATGCCACGGCGGAAAAAAAGAAAAACCCGCACGCGGCATGCAGCACTCGAGCGGTGCGCGCCACTCGAACGCTTGGCGGCAGCTTCGAGCACCATTGAAAATCGCAAGTCTCGCGCGTGAGTTGCAAAAGGCGCTCTCCTCCTCCTCAGGGTCATTCATATTCTCTGGTTATAATCGGCCGCAGGAACCGGGTCGAGGGTCGCGGTTATTTTGCATAGTCTTTGCAATCGGGAGGATCGCGGCTGGAGGGATTTTCGTGTACGATGTAAGTATGGTGGGGGATGGCAAGTGAAAAGCAATCATATTCCAGGTTTTTGAACAATTTACTCTTGATCGACTGTTATCGAGATACATGGGTAAAGTTAGCAACAGATCATATTTGAGATACATCAGGTATAAGGTACTATTTCTTAAGCTTTACTAACGCATACTAATCGAACTAAACGGAATGCACTTCTCGAGACGGAATTAAATTAAATTTTGTAAATTTAATAATTTAATTAAATTTACAATCCATAAATTGCACATAATATTGTCCTACATTCATGCTCAACCCGTGACGCCCCACATCAAACCATTTCAAAGCAAAATTCAACATCTCAATGCCCACCCAAAAAAGCCCTCCCCACATACCCGAATTTCCCTATCGGCGCGGCACGCAAATTCAGCCTTTCCTCAATAAGCGGCTCCGGTTTGCTAGCCTAGAGTGCATAATTCAACCGCGTCGGCACGCCGCGCGTATCTGATACGCCGGCGCATATAGCCGCCTTCGATGGCCTCTTGCTCTTATCGCTACCACCTTTCATTCTCCCCCCATGCAAATGACTGTATTAAACGCGTGCGTCGCCCGTGCGGAAATGGCCAGCCCTCACGTGAGATGGACTACTGGTATATTAACTGGCGCCCGCGAAAAGAAGGATGGGCCGAGATTAGTGCGGACGTGTCGTTGTGTGGTGTGTGTGTGTAAGGTTTATTTTTTAGTGGCTGCTTATATAGGCGTGAGGGGAAGGTATACTGATGTAGTCGGTGTTTAGGAGATGATTTGTTGGGGTGAGGAATGGTTGTAGAGGTGTTAGAGTAACGGGTCTTTTGTAATGATTCGTTATTTTTTAGCGATTCGAGTTAGGAATATATCCTAGTTTTTGTAATAGAAAGAAAACCTGACCCAATGTTTTTAGAATCTAGCTAAGAGTCAATGAATTTACGGCAATGAAGAGATGGTTCATTATATAATTGTAGATTCAATACTTACCATAAACTAGTAAAATCCAAACATAAAGAACCAGATATTTCATAACGTTCATTTCGATTTATACGAGGCAGTTACGGAAACTCATAGATCATCGTGTACGACAAAAAGCTCCGTCCGCGCGCTAGAATGCGTCACGCGCACACGCAATAATAGTAAGTCACATATCACAGATCGATCGGAGGAGCGCTAAATCGAGCGATTAATCAAGCGCGGCGAGTCGCCCGTGGCGCGCAGGTGTATCCCGCGCGAATAAGTTGGCACGTCGTGCTTGCAGCACTAGAAGTCAAAGGGTCGCCTCCTTAACTTTGACCTCTCCTTTTTAGACGCACATATAACGGCTTATAAATTCGCTCCTTGAATTTACGCTCGTGCATCGATCTCTAATTACAAAACTATTAAAAAGCCGTGTTTACCCACCTACGAAAATAGGCCCACCAAGTTTCGACCTTGCGCCGTCGTCTCGAAAAATTCCCCTAAGTTTATACGCGAGGAAAAATGTATCTATCCGTCAGAGCGCGAGATCCGATTATACGCGGCAAAAAATTCACCCCTGGCCATATATGCTAGCAAAAAAAGTACCCTCGGAGAATATTTTTTTCCTCTTCCTCCTCCGACGACGAGAGAAACTCGGTCAGTGCGACAGCAAAGTTTCGTACTCGCGCGCGCATTCAATCTTCCCCCGTTTTTCCTCGACGAGGAAAAAATTCTTTCTTCCCGGTACGAGCGGAGGCGTAATTACGCTCGGTGCGAAGAATGCGGCCGGTTTGATTGGGCTGTGTGTGTGTGTGTGGGTGAGTCACGAGGAACTATTTTTACACGCGGGGTGGGTATTCAGCGCGCGCATGGAGTAGTCGTCTGGTGCAAGATTTATTGTAGTTATAAAATTTTTAAAGTTATCGCGCTGCCTCCATCTAAATAGTTTATTAGTTTGCAAATGCGGTTGTGGGAGTTGAACTCGATTTTTGCGAAATTTTTTTCAATTTGATGAATTATTACTTGAAAAGTTTTTATTTTGCAGGATAATTCACTTTCAGGGTATTTTTAGATGCTAGTGGCACAATAATAAATTGTATATTTTGTTTCTTATACGGTATATGCAAATATACATATTTATGAATGTGTTGGATGCCAAAAATACAAAATTATAATTAGGCCGTGAAACTCATACTTTTGCATAATTATCATTTTTGCACAGAATATAAAAGGAAAGAAAGAATAGAAAATTCTAGTACCTTCGAGTGTCAAGAAAACCAAAAATACTACACAAGCGAGAGATGCGATCGATATACTAATTCTCGCTATAAAGTTTATGTAATTCGTAAAAAATTATACCTTATAATCTTCTGAATAATTTCGAAATACGAAGAATGGACAACATTATGTACAAGCATTACATTTTTCCTAAATACGTGATTACAAAAAAAAAGTGACCAAATTTTTTGCATATACCCTTATCTACCCTCTAACCATTCAACTTCCTCTTCCCTCCCCTATACTACGGCTATACACAAACCTCCACTCAAAAAACTCTAGGCAATGCAATGTACACTCGGCTATCGCGCAGCCGCATACACATACACATACATCCGCGCGAGACAATGACACCCCCAATTACGCGCAAAATCAGCGCACGCGCGAGCTATTTTCCGAAACAATGGCTACGCCGCGGAACAATGGCTCTCTCACGGCCTTTTTTCCATCTTCTCTTCCTCCTCTCTCTACTTCACTGCAGCGCATAATGCATATTCCATCGTGCGAGAGAGGATAAAAGAAGCGAAGTTTTACTGAGAATGGACTCTTTCGCTCTTGGCTAAGGGAAGTTTGTGCTTTGTTGGTAGGAGGCAAGGCGGAGAAATGTGATTTTTGTCGGTGTACATGTGTTTTTTTTTGGGGCGGAGGGAAGGTAATCTTTTAAGTCGGATTTTCAGAGAGTAAATAGCGGTGGGTATAGGTGGTTTTCGGAAAGCTGGAGAGTTTGCAAGAGCTCCGAGTGGAAAGGCGGAAAAGTTTTTCCGGGAAATTAAAATGTAGAGAAAGAATGTTTTCACGTTTAGATAGTAGTTGTACGGTTATATAAGCTTTTCGCTGTTTTTGTTTCTGGCAAGTAAAACGTTCTTTCATCCGTGTAAAAATCTCGTCTCTGCTCTTGCCAAGTTATTAAATGTGACTCCTAATTAAATAACTCTGTCGTATTAACAATATATTTCTCAACGTATCATTCTACTACAGACTTATCTATCCAATCTAAAAATCAATCGACATAAATATTTCACGTACAGAGTTATTAAGAATCACATAATAGAAGCCAATCAGAAACACACACAGCGCCATTCGCGTTCTTTTCTTTAAAAAGAATCGGCATAATTAAATCCTCCGCGATCGATCGCGGCGGTCGTCGGCCTTTACTGCGCTATAACTTTGCGCTCGCTTCACGAAGTAAAATCAACCCGGAATATTTCGTCCATGCGGACACTTGGGAGAGAAAAAAAATTCAACGCTCCCCGCGCGCGATTGGTCTTCTTCGCGCCTTTTCCGAGACCGGATATTTGCATAACGTCGTGCGGCGCGCAAATTTTTCTGCCGCGCATTTTTATTCATTCCATGCAAATCGCCGACGGAGTCGCGCTGCTGTGCAGTTTCATCGGTGCAAAAGGTAGGAACGGGCGCACTCTCGTAATTTATGCATTAGAAGAATAGCGCGCTGAATGTATCTTCGTTTGCTCGGTCCGAAGAATTTTGTCGTTCAATACTGGTTTAAGCGTATTGTTTCTATATTATCTTTTGAAATGCTTGTTTTTCAGAGTCAATGAATATTCATCTCCGTATTAAAAAATAAAAAAGTGATCTCCATGGATATTTCATGTAACATTTAAAAATGAATGTCCTTCTCCATTTTTAAACGTCTTCCTAGATTTCAAAGTCGCCAAAAAATGGTATCTCCCACAATCTTCATAACAATATTTCAAATCAAACGCGTCAACCCCATGAGGATGCTAGAACCGTCGTCAATATTATGCAAACCATCGTCCGGACGACACGCACTCACGCACGCGGCGAAAAAAGCCCTGATTACGCCGAGGGTAATCTCAAGATTTACGAGGGCGGATCAGCCGGAATTCCCCGCACACTCTCTCTCTCTCTCTCGCTCTCAGCCAATCAAAAAGCGCTCCGTCAGCGACCCACGTATAACAGGGATTTATATATCGCTCGCGCGTGGATTTTCCCATTCTTTTACCATCTCCGGTGTCTGTTTGTTTCGCGAGATTGGCGGGGGAAGATCGCGTGAGCGTGTATGGAAACTTGTTGATATTACTTTTCCTCGCGGCGCGGTTCGGGAGGTTAGGAGAATTTAAGTGTAATTATTCTTTAGTGGATTGAGGGAAGAGGCCGAATTGACGACACTTGTTGATTTTGTGAGAGATTATGAAGTATTTGTGATAACATTTTTAAGAGATTATGAATGAATTTTTTATGTTAAAAGTCTTATAATTAATAAGAATAAATTAATAAATTAATTCAATTCAATACAATTAAATTGATAGTCAAATAAATTTATTGAGATACCATTTTTATGATAAATAAGTTGTTAGCCAAAATAGGTATTGGTTTTTCTATCACCGAATGCCCGACTTCCCCTGGTCTTATAGAAATAAGACTAAATCTTATATCAATGAATCTAGAAATATACAAAAATCACACGGTATATGTAGCAAGATTAATCTTGATATTGTATTTTCTTGCCGCAATATTTTAAACGGGATACAATATTCATATATAGTTTTCGATGCAATATCAAGATTCGGGTATCAAGAATGTAAAGAATCTTGTCTTGTCTTGAAAATAATAACATTTGCTAATCGTAATAATCATAATAACGGGGATTTACCCTCCAATTGTTGAAGAGATAAAAGAAAAGAAAAAAAAATTATCATGAAAAAAGGGAAGGATTATCATCTCTAACGAGATGTTCGAGTGATAAAGGCTGTCGGGATGGTCGGCGACGCGCTGCTGTATCCCCTCTGACTGGCTTACTTAGATACGTGAAGTTACAGGGAGAGGGTGTGCCGCCTAGCGGCGACGCATTAACTAAACTCTGGTCGGCAGCATACATATAGCGGAAAAATCAAATTTCAAATTTCGCATTTATTTATACTTGTGCCGAAATTTTATTGTTTTTGTATTAAACCTAGTGT